>PVIU01014293.1:0-52627 GCA_004026605.1 Ondatra zibethicus
TTCCCCAGAATAGTCAAAATATGCCAAGAAAAAAACAAAACAGAACAAAACAAAAAACAAGCCATTTATCAGATAAACATTTTTTTCTGTGATTAAATATTATAGACACACTATCAAGAAGAAGAATCTTTACGAGTTTCTTCATTTATGTCTTGCTATTCTTTAAAGCTCATGTAAGAACTATAGAAAGTAAATAAATGTAGGGTCTGGATGTATTTTTAATAGTAGATTGAAAATTTATGAGATTATTTTTCAGTGACACATCTATTTTGATTTCATCTATGCAAACCACTTAATTAGAGGAAAAAATGAGCAAAGTAGTATTAAGATAGAAATTTAAAAATATTTAGCAGGGAAGACAATTGAAATTTCTATGTTAAGAATCAACTGGATTTCATTCAAGTGGAACATGTGTCTCTTACTTGCCTCCCTAAAATACCTTCAGCTAGCAGCAAATGCAAGCCCTGTGTTATCAACCATCACTTGTAAGTACATTATCTGCCACATTAAATAAACCTTATTTAGGTAACTGCTTTGAACATTCTGTAGACTCCAGTCCTTTGCAAAGTTTTCAGTTATCGATTTTTAAATCTTCATAAGCCTCTCAGGAGGCCAAGCAGAATCAGGCCACTGACCCAGCAGGTCTTTTCCTGTGATTGCCACCTGCCGTCCCCATACCAGCCCGTCAATAAGCGCTTATGGACAGCCTGCTGTGGGACTGGGGCCTGCGCTGGGCCATGTAGACTCCACAGAAATGAGATTAGGTCTGCATGGAGCTCACATGCCAGCTAGGTTTTACTAATTTCATGTTTATCAGCAACTACGACAAAGAGTTTCTCTAGGAGTGGCATGGCTTTTGATGTTCCTTAAACTAATGGGGAAACCTCTCATTAGTAATAACTCTTTTTTAAAAGACAACATTCATGTAGAGTCAGGTAGACTAGTCTCCAGAGGTTTGTACATCTATAGACGAGGTTTTAGAACACAAAGTACCAGATGTGTTTCATATTTAGATGTCAAGATGCAACATTTCTCAATCTTTCACTCTTTAGGAGTAAAATGTCAGGACATTTTTGTGATTTCCTCTAACCAGTAACACAGGAGGCAGGTTCTTGGTCAGAATTTCCAACCATGCCATGTACAGCAAATCCGATATAGATCCTTTTCTTGCCACTGGAAGGCTCCTGGCGGCATGGAAGACAAAAGCAAAGAGAAAAATTACAGTGGGAAGGGACATTAGCTGTGCTTCTGAATTAGTAATAACTGGTAGCCTGAAATGTTTATCATATCCCCCTCAAACCAGAACACTGCAATTATTTTAAATACAGAAATTAAATTGATGTATGTTTCAGATAATGCAAACATGTATAAATGAGAAAGAATGACTTAGTCATTGTACAGACAAAATAAAATTATAACTTTTGATTTTTTTGAACAGAGAATTTAATAAACAAAAAACTGCTCTATGGAGAAAGTTACTCTTCCTTCCGGTATCTCCTGGGAATTTTTTTTGGGGGGGGCGTACATTAGAAGTGGCAGTCCTCCAGGCCACACCATGCTTGAAGATACATATATTTTCACATATAGGCCAGTTCATGGGGTAAAAATAAAATAGCTGGATATTTTCCCATTTTAGCACCAATCTCCATTACATGAGTATCACTTTCAGTGGGCATCACTCACATTGGTGGGGCTCTGGGAGAAAGAATGAAAACCTAAAACTCATGGTGATCTGTTCCCACACTGTTGGCCACGACACACATGGCTCAGAAGTACCCACTCAGGAAATCAGCTGTGTACACACACAGCTCAGGGGTACCCATCAAGGGAAGATGCTTGTGAGCCTTGTGGCCCGCTTGGGCTATTGGGAGGGAATTTCAGAGTTCCAGGCTTCTGGAGCCTGGTCATATGGGACCACAGGGTAGCGTGGACACATGCTCCTGGCCCCATGGCTGTTGTAGAACCACTAGCAAGTCCAACCACGTCCTGCTGTAGTTCACAGAACTCGGTCATCCCTGTCTTAGAGTGACAATTGTCTTCCTTCACTGCCTAAACTCCCACACGCTCCAACTCATTGCCTCCCACTGGAGGAGTCCTGCACCTTCAGTCCGATTAGTCCACTCAGCTTTTCCCTGCTCCCCACCAGGTGACCGCGCAGGCGACACTTACAGCACAATCAGGTTGGCGGCTCTCGAATGTTCCTGTAAGAGCTCATTCAGCCGGACTTGGCGGTAACTCTGTGGACAGTATTTAGACTAAGTTCAGTACGGCTCTACCAGAATTATGAACAAGAAGTTATTGCTGTTTACCTAAAGTCATAAAAAAGCAGAAGATATGACTTATAAAAGTCATTACTAAGAAAAAATAGAATGTACTTAAAAAGTGAAGATTTAATGTAAAGCTTCACAGGAAAGTGAAGAAATGTAAGGAGTCTGGATTGTCACTGTGGCGTGGTGGCTTATTAGAGTCTAGGGGTGTAGAACAGCATAGATAGCAAAAAACAAAAAAGATAAGAACAAAAGGTTTGGAAACAGGCTTTCATTTGAAGAAAAGCAATTGAATCTTGCTATCTCTTTCATAGCCTAAGAAAGCAGGTTGTGCTCTAACCTGCTCCCTTTAAGCCCCCTAATAATATTAGTATTGTACTGGTTTTGTAGGACCCAGCCATGACAAGCTCAATAGAGGCCTGAGTCTCAGTAGTTTACCCTAAGGTAATGCCTGGTTCCGAGAAAGACCACAAACTGAGACTACCCAGGTACCATCCAGGAACAGACCCTCCAAAGGAAATTCCTAACGTTCTAATCTTTGTAGATGGAATCACCTGCCAGCACCCATCCATCGCTTTTCACCAGGACACCCCTAGACAAATGTCAGCCAATCAGCAGTCCTGAACCTTAGAAATCTCTCACCCCTACTCTTGCTTCTATAAAAACCCAACCCCATCTGACCTCGGGGCTCTCCAATTGCTCCAGTATGTTGGACACATGGAGAGTCTGAGTTTGCAAATTTATGTAAGAATAAAGGCTCTTTGCTTTTATATACAGGATTCAGGCTCCTAATTGGTTTTGGGGGGACTCTGTGATCTGGGCATAACAGTTTCAAGTAAAAAGCCACCAATAAAGTCATTGGAAAATTATTTTACAGTGCTCAGATTAATGCTTATTTTTGCATTTTACCGGTTCAGAACTAGGTTCATATGTCTGCCTTGTTTAATTATATGCAATGTCTCTGTTAAGACTGGGTACTTAACCACACTCACAATTTATTCTCTTTCAGCATTGTTTATGCTACTACTGGAAGGGGTTAATATTTTCTTCCTCTACAAGTTCATGTGATCCTTATCCTTTAATGACCAGCTAACATGTTGAGTTTTGTACTTAAATCTTCACCCCTGTTCTTTCCATTATCATTACTGCCTACCACTTCAATAGATGCTCAGGTCAGAGAGAAACTTATGGTTGTTCTCTGTTCTCCTAGCCTGGCTGGGGGTTTGTGATCATCCTGACTCAGCTTCCAGAGTGCTGGAATTATTGGTCACTGTGCCATCTAGAAAAGTTCATCATTTTACATTCATCTCACTGTGGATGCTGGATGCAACTTACACACACACATACACACAATTATTTCACTATTCCTGTGTATGTATGATGTGTGTGTGAGTGCTGCAGTGTGCTTATAGGTGTCAGAGAACAGCTTTCTATGAATCTATTTTCTGTTTTCACAATGGGATCTGGGAACTGAGCTCGGGCCACCTGATGAGCTATCTTGTTAGCCCAGGCACAACATCTGCACTCATTATTCCAACCAATGCATCATACATTTCTGTAGATACTTTTGTTAGTTTTTCACAGCTATGTTTATCAGGTTATAGGCCTTTGTTATTGTTTAAATGGTGGGTCAATTTACCTTGATCCATGTTATATGCCTAATGAGGAATTATTTTAAGATTAATAAAAATACATTTCAAAGGAGACCTCACAGTATGAACCAATAACTTGTTTTGTTAAACTTAAAAATAGGCTACTTTCTAGAAAAAAATGAAAATGTTTTCTAAATGATTGTATCCAGTAATATGATCGAAATGTCCCTGAAAATGTGGGCGCCCGGGATGCTGAGGAAGGCAGCTTGACCTGATGGATCGGTTCTTTAAAATCAACTGCTGTTTCCTCTTCGCTAATTAGACAGCGAAGTGGAACCAGGGGAGACAGGTCCTTACCTTTTCCTTGACTGCTTCCAGTTCTGCATCTGTAATTTTCCACGGACTCTCTCTTTTTAATTTCTCAGCAGTGGTCAAATCTTTGTGGCTTTCATGGAGTCGATAAGGTTCAATCATCTCCTCAAAGACTTTCCAGCTGAAATTGGAATTGTAAAGGAGGCCTCATAGTGGGAAATGGATTCATTATTTCACAGATGCAAAGAATCAGAGCTGAATGGCATGCAAATCTTTTAAGAGTCCTCTGTAGGGAAGGCACTGTGAGGGAAACTGTGGGCAGAGGTCTCCCTCCTTAGTTAAAGCCAGTGTGTTTGAGGCCCGGTTAGTTTGCAAGGATCATCAAAATTATTAATTCATGAACATGGAGATAATAGTTATTTCACAGATATGTTTTCTGCATAATGTAGTTAAAGACCCACTTATACTATAGACACTGAAGCCCACATCTCAGTCTCCATTTGCCTGTAATGCAGATCAATGGGAAACATCTATCAGTTATTGTAGTTGGAGTATGACCTCCATTTTTTGAGCGCTGGGAGTCCTCCTCACCTGCAGTCAACTGACAATACCCATGCCTGCTGGGAGACTTTGGGCAGATAGGAAAATAGCCTAGCCTGGGCTCTCACAGGTTTAACAGTTCTAGCGCAAAAATGTCTGTGGAAAATAATGGTGTCCTTGTCCTGGTGTTTGATGTTGCTGCCTGAGATTTTCAAATGACTATTATTCATGTTTGTGTTAAGCGAGAGGACAAAAATCAATAATATTTAATGCCAAAAAATCTGAGGCCATCTTAGGGCATCTAAAAATAAATCATCAAGGAGAAAGTGAGAAGCAGCGTCTAGCTATGGAACATTTAAAAATTGCAAAAAAGAATCTCATTCTTGTCTTACATGATAATCTCCTAAGATTTATTCCTCAAACTACGGCACAAAGTGAAGCTTCTAATTTATGGAAGGAGCTGTCTTCAGAAGCTCTGCTTAAGAAGACCTCAACTATGAATAATTTTCTTCAGTTTTATATAATTTAGCTTACTTACCATTTAGTAACTTCGGGATGAATGATAATTAGAATCCATACACTTTGGGGTTAAGAAATTAAAATACAAAGTGATGAATTTAATTATCTCATCAGTTGGCCTGATTTAGGACTTGCAGATTAAAGTGCAGAGATTACAAGGGAGGAAAATTGTCTCTCCGCCAGTCAGTCTCTATGAAGGACTGAGGGGTACCCAGTCAACCTCTGTAAAGGACTGAAGGTTACTGAATGCAATAGATTCCTATTGTGCCGACTCACACAGTGAGCAGTGAGACAATACATTCATTTGCTATTGCTTCCCACAGTGTCCACCCTGAGAGGGCTGTGGTGACAGTCAGTAAGATGCAGGGTCTGGCCTCAGAACCTGGATAATCGCTCTAGCGTTTCTGCTTTCCTCTTAGAGCTAATCTGGCCCACAGAAGGAAGTGACAATGGCCACCAAGAGCCAGGGTGATGATGTGGGTACACCATCGGGAAAGTGAGGTAGCATTGTGCTGACCGGCCCCAGAACTTGGTTTCAGGATAGAAAACTGTATTTAAACTTTACACATTTTTATTTTGGAACAGTTTGAGTTTCTCTGTGCCTCATCCAGAGCCTGGCTAGAAAATACAGCCTAAGAATGATTTCCCAAGAAACAGAGGCGGAGTGGAAATTGGTAGTTGCTTCCACAGTATCCAGGGTGAGAACTGTTCCATCCAACATCAGCCAACGCTAGCACATTTCTATGCTTTCTGCAAGGACTAAGTGAAGCCTAGACAGTTTTGCACTAATATACACCCAGTACTATGGTGCCTACCACGAATGGCCCTGTTTTTCAGGGGGACAATGAATACTGAGTAGAATATAAGACCCTGACTTCACTGACTAGGGAAAGGTACTTTCTCTCCCACCGAATGAACAAGTATGGAGTTCTAGCTGCTATCGTCAGTCATCTTGCTTTTTATAAGCTAAATAAACTTTTATTGGCAGCTTCCTACAAAAAGGGAGAACGGGAAGAAGGAGAGAGAATCAGTCCTTTGTTATAAAGTTTATTTTCTAGGTCATTTAGCTGAAACCAGCCTACACCTGTACTTAATTACGTGTGACAATAATTTCTGTCATCTAACTCACTGTGAGGTGTTTTCCACTCGCACAGAAACACGCTAAGGGGGTGATGGAGACTGGAGCAGGACATTGGATCTCCTGGAACTGGAGGTATAGATGCTTATTAGCCAGCATATGCGTCCCAAGACTCAAACCCTGCTCTTCTGGAAGAACATCCGGTGATCCTGGCTGAGCCGTCTCTCCAGGCCCCAACTGCTCTTTCTTTAAAGCACCTTTTAATTGACTCTCAGCCAAGTAATATCTGCTGTTAAATATAAATGAGGATTAATTCAGATTTTTTAATTAACTAATAACTGTCCTGCCTTCTCCATCATTTTCTTCACACCGAAGTTCAGTACTATTTTAACTGCATAAAACTTTCTCCCTGAGAGAGGAAAGGGAAGGAGGAAAATGATGTATTTTAATCTCAAAAGTGTGATAATAATTTAAAATTTTATCCTTTGTCCACATAAGATTTCCTCTTTCAAAGTAATGCTTTGTAGTTGTTTTTAGATTACTCTAGCATCTAGCATCTTTAAGCTAAATTATCTAGTTAATTGCTTCCAGTTTCTCCTTGATTTCCATATAAAGATTGCTCCTTTGGCCCATGACTTTTAATTCAGTTTATACAATAAAAATGGATTCTAACCACAGTATGTTCTATGTTTCCCTCAGCTCAATTATGTTCTCATTTAGTTGGCTTTTGTGCTACCTTCACCCTTGCCCTTCCCATATTTAGAGATAAGGTTTCTATGACAAAATGCCTCCGACATAGCTAACCAACATTTCATGGTGGCTGCAAGATTTGCTAAAGAAGATTGAAAGATATTTTAACACTAGACTTCCCTAAGCCAATCACTGGCAAATTGTTATCCACTCTGTTTAACATCAGGTGAGCAAGACAAAAATAGTGATCTGGTGGTGAAGACTGCCCAGCTAAGAAGGCCACCATGGGCACTGAAATTGAGACAGTATTCTCTTGATGGTTTAGCTCGATGGCCTGAAGTTACATCCATCTACAAGAGTTTTCTCTATTTTACTGTACTACCCAGAGTTAACACAAACATGCCTGACCTGCTATGAGAGGCCACAGGTACTCTGGACCAAATGACTGTTTTCTGTTCCAAACTAAGGCTACTTTCAAATCGTGGGACACGAGTTACCAGCAGGGCACACAGTATTTTACACGTCAATGTGGGTGAAGTGTGGTGGAAGGGTAAGAGAGGAGAAAGGCTCTCCTGAGCACTCTTCCTGGCAGACGGCTGCCTTTTCTCAAGGCAGTATGCATTAGCCATCAGAATTCTTTGGTCTCTGGAATGAAATTTAGACACACGGACAAAAAGTGAAAATGCCCCAAGAAGAGGACAGTATGGGGCAAACAAGACAAAGCTGGTCTGTACTGTGACAAGCAGGTTCTCCCAGAGTGGAGAGGAGCTAAGGAAGGTAACATATCACACGTTCAGTGACAGAACAGAAAGGGTAAGAACACGGGGTGGTGGCCACAGCTGCTGAATGGAGGCTAGCCTGTGTGACACAGAGAAAACAAAACAAAACAAAAGACCAAAACAAGCCTTCAGGAGAGAAAACCAGCTTGAGGGGTGAAAATACAAGGGAGTAGAGAAACAGCTGCTTATTTACAAAGATAAATAATGAAGACAAATTCTAGTCCTTCAAGAACTGGGAGGCTAGATTTTGTTCAGCACTGAGCAAGGGCTTGACGAGAAACAGTGGTACCCTCCAGACAATGGAAAGTGGCTTGACCTTGACATATGATGATGACATATAAACCCCATCACAAAGGGGTTCATGCAAAAAATTGTTTGACTTGCTCTGTTCTGAAGGATCCATCTCTACCAACGAGAGCCACTCAGTAGGCCTGTGGGGTCACCCGGCTGCAAATGCCGCGGAGGCATCGACTCAGTGAGCTACAGCTCTTCAAAGGAAAAGAGACTGCATGACAATCCAGGCCTGGTCAGAACAGTATTCCCACTTACCAATGGGAATTGTAAACATGTTATTTTACTTACGTGTTTGTAGCTGCAGAAGCCCAAGAATGTCAGGGATTTGAGGTATGTATGATACAAGGAAATGTTATAGAACATATCTGGTTGGCCCTACCAATTTCAGTTTTCTTATCACAGCTAAGGTGCCCTGTTAAGCATTCTACCTGACCCATAGCTTTGACGGACTCACGCACACCCTAAACAATATGAAGTTCAAGTTTATCCAGTCCATAAAAAGTGTATCTTATGTCGTAATATTTTTTAGATATTTATCAAGTTCATAAAGGAAACACTATACTACAAGTAGGGAAGAGGTGAAAAGACTTGGAGATTGTAGAGCTACGGCTTGTCAGGAATTGCCAGAGGAAGCAGAAACTGTGGCCAAAGAAGACTCAACAGCAGTGTAGAACCCAAGGCGCTTAGAAGCCTTCATGTCCCACTATGTGATTTTCTTTGTGGGCTCCAGTCTATTCTAAGTCAAATGCATTGAATCATGTCCACAAAAGACAGTAAATATAGCTTACTTTAAACAACTGAAAACGTCTTGTAATGGCTAAATTATAAATCTAAGCAGTTCATTTAATTTATAATTGACCGTGATTCCTTGCACCTTTGGGATATCCTGTGAAGCTATAACCCACGATAGCAATAGATTTCAGATGCTGCGGCTATGAACTGAAGTTTCGTTGTCTGCTAAAGTTCACACCATGAAGCTCAAGCCCCCTGTGTGGTGAAGTTCGGAGGTGGGGCCTTTAGGGGGCATTTGCTTTAGATAGAGTCCTAAGGATGGTGGCCCCATAAGGGAATTCGTACCCTAGCAGAAGAGAAAGAGATGCCAGAATTCTTTCTCCATCAAATGAGGACATAGATGTGACCAGCTTCAGGCTAGAAAGAGAATCCTCAACAGACATACACCCCAAAGCACCTTGTTCTTGGATTGCTCAGCCAGAACTGAGAAGCAAACCACCTAGCCTATGGCTAATATAATAATGGAGTTGAGAAATTCAACAGTTGATTAGGGTTAAAATGCTGCCAAGCTTTGAAGACATTTCAATGATTGTTTCTACTTTGTCACTTTCTATTTTCTGGGAGTGGGGCTTCAACCACCTTTCTAGGTCTCAGATAGTTTTGGAGGTTCTCTCAAAAGTTCACAGCCCTAAGCATTGAGTCCCTTAGTGTCTGGAACCTAAAACATCCCTTGGATGGGGGCCCTTTCCTTAGATTTCTCACCATAACCTGCTCCTCTCCATTAAAATGGACTTGATGGCTCTGTGCCGTAGCTATCATAAAGCACTTCTCTAATATCTGTCAAGAAGACGTTACAGTCAACACATCACATCTTCAGTCCTTTGCTAAGCAATGGGAAAAAGATGAGACAGGAGCAGGGGCTGGGAAAGGAGCCTGCTACCCAATTCACACCTCTCTTTGTTTGGCTTGATGTTGATGTCTCCAATTATATGGATGTCTGCAAATTTTATCCTAAATTTGCTGAGGAGAGAAGCCATTCTGAAAGAGAGAGAGAGAAAAAAACCCACATCATTAGTGTCTATGTAATTACTTTCTATCAAAATTGTCTCTGTGTTTGATTAAGGCATCAAAAGCAATCAGTATAGCTTCCAGATGGAGGCTTTTCAGTTTTGAGATTTGTTAGCACACTTGTTGGAGACGTCACAGACAAAGCCGCTCCACCGAGGGTGTAGAGCAAACCCTGCAGGTGATCAAGGTGGCACAGATCTGCCATCTCGGGGCACTGAGGTAGGAGGGCTGTGAGTTAGAGGCCAGAAGACACACTCCGAGACACCTTGTTATAAAAATGAATCCAAGAAATAAAAACAAAGCCTGGTAGATACAGAGAACAGAACAAAGGGACCTCTGCGTTCATCTTCGTGAGAGAGAATGTGAAGTCATCCTTGCCATCGGTCAGACAGAACAGGCTAATTCTTATTGCTGGATGTCCTTCATAAACTGCTGACAAACTGGTAAGTATAGTGTAGTTCCACCGCCCCTGGAAATTAGTAAGCTTAACTTAAATTTACAGAAGTCTTCTAAGGTGATCCAAAAATTCCTAGGCTTATCGTTTGCTTATTTTTTTTTCCAATTTGACTTGATATTCTCTTTGTTTCTTTCTCTTTATATCTGTCTGTCCATCCACCTCTTAAAGGAATCAATATATATGATATTATTGTATGAGCATTGTGATATATTCATTGAAAGTAAATGTATAAATATACTTATATCCTTATTATAAATGTGAGTATTTGTGTGTGTTTACCATAATTCCATTCACCTGGGGAGAAAAAGAAAATATGAAAATTGGCGGAATGAGAGTCCTGTTATTATTGCACAGTTTCTGGAAGGTACAGAGCTCAGGACTTTCGTCCATCATGCAGGACAGAGAGCTGCTGATATTGACTCTCCAGGCTTTCCATGACAATTATGAGTACTTATGAGTACACCATGCTCTTGGATGCTTGTTATTCTCACATCTACACATTGGCTCCAAGAGGCTACATTAATGAAAAATTTACAAAGATATGTGAATCAACTTTAATTAGAACTCTCTCTCTCTTTCTTTTGAGACAAGGTCTCATTATGTAGCCCTAGCTGGCTGGAACTCATCACGTGTCCAGGTTGGCCTTGAACTTGCTATGTAGAGCAGGCTGGGCTCAAACTCAGAAAGATCTGCTGCCTCTGCCTCCTCAGTGCTGAGAACTAAGGCATGAGCCACCACACCCAGCCAGCTCAAAGGTATTTAAAGCACTGAAATAAAAGCAATAGAGCAGCCCATCCTCAGAAGGACCAGAAAGGTGAGCCACAAATTACTCACGAAATCTTTTCCTCTTCAATACGGTTGATCTTTCCTCCAACATAGATTCTTAACTTACAGTCTTTCCATTTTTTTCTGAGAGTCAAGATATATGGAATAAGAAGTGTTAACCCTGGAATAAAGAGTAAATTGCAACAGGAAGGATGAGAGAAATTGAAAGGAAAAAAAAGAGAGCATTATTTTTATTTATTCCCAGTATCATAACTATTAAATGATTTGTTATAGTGGCATATTATTTGTGTTTTAGTAAATAAAGTTTGCCTGAAGATCAGAGCAAAGCAGCCACACTAGTCAGCCATAGAGGCCAGGTAGTGGTAGCACACACCTTTAATCCTAGCAGCCACACTAGCCATGAAGCCAGGCATTGGTGGTGCAGGCCTTTAATCCCTACACTAGAGAGGAATATAAAACGGGAGAAGACAGCTAGCACTCTCAGTCTCAATCTGAGGATTCCTGGAGGCAGGACCACCCACTTTCAGTCTGAGGCAGAGGTAAGAGCCAGTGGTTGGCTGCTCTGCTTTTCTGATCTTCAGGTTGAACCCCAATATCTGTCTCTGAGTTTTTGTTATTCGTGCTACAATTTGTGGCCTTCAGGAACTCAGAAATAGGTTCTTGAATCCACACCCTTTTCATACGCAGCCACTTTGCTAAAATAATCAAGCAGGGGTTCTGCTCCCTAGCGAACCTTCTGGACAGCTTACCTCCATCATCGAATAACCACCACACATCAATCGTGCCTTTTCCTTGCTTCTTTTTAAACTGAGCACTGGCTTCCACCAGTTTCTGGTTGAACTCCCCGACATGCATCGACTGGATGGTGTTGATGTTGCCATCTGAAACGGAGGACACAGTGATGCATCTGTTTGTCCTCTGAGGACAGACACAAGGTGACTTTCCAATTAACCTTCTGAGCTCCAGTCTACAAAGCCAAACTCCATAATTTAACTCACCTTCCTTAACTAAGGAAAGAATTGCCCCCCCCCCAGTTCTGCCGACAGTTTTTTAGCTCCCTTATGATCTCACAGTGGAATTATAATTTAGGTGTATAGTGACTTAAGCTTCAAAGATACCCCACAGGCTTATATTTTTGGTTGTTCCCCCAACCCTGGCTGATTGGTGCTATTTTGGGAGACTGGGGAGCTCTTGGGGGGCTCAGCACAGTTGAGGAAAGTAGTTCAGTGAGAGGGGTGGGGCCTCAGAAGGGTGTAGCCTGGCTCCCACTGGTGTGCCCTGCTGTGAATAGTACCTGTCTTGAGCTCCTGCTGCCAAAGATGAAGCCACAGGAGTTCGTCCTTTCTACTCTGATGGGCTAAAACTCTCTGAAATCACAAGCTATTGGAAATAGTTAAGAACTATTTCCTCTTTTAAGGTGACTTTTGTTCTGTCTTGGTTTTGGTCAGGGGACCGTTAAAGAATAAGCGGTGTCTATGGGGATGGTTTGGAGGAGGGGAAAAAAAGTGTCACATGTGACCCGTACGTGGGAAGAAGGCTACCGGAGAAGAGAAGGGTGGGAGAGGGGCAAAGTGGGAGAGAAGCAATACAAACAACATTTGTTTGAAAAATGCTATAATGGAACCTAATTCTGCATATGTTAATAAAAACATTCTTTTTCAAAGAAGAGGGCTACACAACGGCTTCTTGTGGGATGTTTCAGCCTGGCTATGCTCCAATTATGAACGCAGCGGATGAAAATCAACAGATCCCCAACCTTCCAAAATTTTAGAATGGAACAAACATTTTTAGATTTACTTTAAACTAGAATGTGTGGTGAATGAATTTTCTAGAGATGAGCAGTAGGGGACAGGGAAGGTCACTTAGGTGCCAAAGTGCTGGCCTTGAAGAACCCCATAAGAAAATGACACGAGAGGTGTCATGTGTGTGCAGTCCCAACCCTGGGGAGGCAGAGAGAAGTGGTTTTTGGGGGCTAATTGGCCAACCAGCCTACCTTGCTTGGAGAACTCTGGGCCAATGAGAGGCCCTGCCTCAAAGTGGATGGATGGCTTTCCTGGGGATGATGCCCAAGGCTGTCCTCTGGCCTCCATACACATGTACAATGCGCACCTCCATACATACATGTACACACTTCCACACACACATAAAAACTATTCTTTAATTGGAAATTTCACTCATTTAAACACAATTTTGTCAAGCTCCACAAAGGTCTGGTTTGTAGTTTTCTATAATCCCAGATCACATCTATTTCCTTTTTAAGAGTTCTGTGAAGCTAAAGCAAAATCCCTTGAGTTGTATGAATTTTTGTGAATGATATAAAAAAGGTCCAGGATATATAGAGATTAAAAACTGCTTTGAGTTTTAATTAAGGATGGATGCATATATAATGCTTAAAAGTGAATAATACTTTTCTAAACTATTAATTTGTTTAAAATTATTTGTATTATTTTTACGTGTGTGTGTATGTGTCTCTGTGTGTGTGTGTGTCTCTGTGTGTCTGTAACTAGGTATGTACACTGTGTGCACTATGTGCACGTGAGTGCAATTGCCCACATAAGTCAGAGGTATTGAATCCTCAGAGCTGGGATTACAGGTTGTGAGCCACCTGATGTGTGTGCTGAGACTTGAACACGTGTCCTCTGGAAGAGCAGCAATTGCTCTTAACTGCTGAGTCATCTTTCCATCCCCAGATCTATTTATTTTTTATGTGTGTGGGTGTTTTACATGCATGTATGTCTATGTACCACGTGCCTGCCTTGTACTCTTGGAATTGAGCAGAGGATGTCACATGCCCTAGAACTGGAGTTTACAGCTGTGAGCTGCCTTGTGGGTGCTGGGAATTGAACCCGGGTCCTCTGGAAGAGCAGCCAGTGTTTTTAGCCACTGAGTCATCTCTCCAGCCCCATGTTGAGTAGTTTTTTACTCTGACATGGGTACAGCAGAGGAGTATCAAGGGGAGTAGGCTCATTTCCTAGCAGAACTCTCGTCACTGGGGTTTCTCAGGCATGCTGTCTATATTATTTCTAATTTTCTTGCCTTTGAGAGTTGCTGCTTCGTGGCTCTAATGCAAAGAGGCAGCATCAGGGCAGTGCTCAGTGCAGCTTTGACAGCCCCTTCAGAGCTCCCTCTCTGATCTAGTGTGTTCTCAACACACTTTGTTCTGTTTCCTCTGTTGCTGTGTTCCGGGCCCGTCAGTTCTAAAGCAATCAGCGCATATTGTTTTTATATCCTTAGGACTGCTGAGAGGGAAAGTGAATTTATTTGTAGAACGGACCAAACTCTGCCCTTACGTCCATGCAAATCAAAGCGTCTGGAAGGATTATTAGGAGAGTCTGCAGGTTTGGGCTTAAGCTAGAACTCAAAAGAGCTCTCACCACCTGAAGCCCGGGTGGCGTAGGCTCCCTGCAGAGCAGTGTTTGAACGCCTGGGTATTAAAGCACACAGCCCTACGCTTTTGTCTTTCTCAACACCAAGGCAGGTTGACATTGGGAATAGCAGCTTTCTACCAGAACAAGCGCTGTGATGGGGGAGTGGCCTTCCAGAGTGAACACGCCTTGCTAGCACGAGTGACATGAGACGCCCCCTCCCCAAGAGAAAGAGGGAAGGACTGAGCTTTCGCTTTGAACCTTTTGTTGCTTTTCCAGGCCGGGTCACTTAATAGAGATTCATATTGCAAATAGGTCAACAATGGAAAAAGAAATAATTTTTTAAAAGTCTTCTTGCTAATTAAAAATTTTAAGCCTTTACTTATTTTGCACGTGTGCATGTGTGGGCACACGTGTGCCATGGCTTACACATGGAGGCCAGAGGACAACTTGGCGGAATCAGTTTTCTTCTTTTTTTTTATTTTTTTTAATTTTATTTTTTAAGATTTATTTATTATGTATACAACATTCTGCCTCCATGTATGCCCACACGCCAGAGGAGGGCGCCAGATCTCATTACAGGGGGAGGGGGGCCCTGCCACTGAACTAACAGTGAACCAATCTCTAATCTCAAACCAGTGTGCGTCCGTCTCAGGCGTTCTATGTGCATTCTGATTTTGTACCAGCAGAGGCCGCTGTGGACCTTATTAAATTCAAACAGACTCGTTAAGGAAAGAAGACAATTTTCAAAAGTTAAGTAA
Organism: Ondatra zibethicus; assembly: GCA_004026605.1. Taxonomy (NCBI): domain Eukaryota; kingdom Metazoa; phylum Chordata; class Mammalia; order Rodentia; family Cricetidae; genus Ondatra; species Ondatra zibethicus. The sequence continues at coordinate 15,241 of PVIU01014293.1, forward strand.
ATAAATAAATCTCCCATTTCTGCAACTTTAAACAAATTCTCTTGTGTTTGATCCTCTGTCCTCGGGATGTCTTCCAGACACGCGGAGATAAGTTTACCGCTAAACCAAAACTACAGGAAGCAATCAGTGTCAGGTGAAGCTCTCAGCCTCTCATTCTGGTTATAGGGATGCCTTCCCGGAAGCAGGTCTAGCTATATCTTGTCGCCTAGCGCACTAGCCAATTGTATGACCCTGACATGTCTGCAAGGTGAGGATTGTATAGATAAAATTGATGGGTATTACTGGTTCTTAATTTTCTACTCTTCTTTCTCAGCAGACAGTTCTATTTTGAGGCACTCAGTCTACATGGGCACCAGGTAACTCCCAGTCCAACCACTCTTTAAAATTAGTTTTTGTACAGTAAGGTGGTGTAGAGCGCTTTCCCCATCCTTCCTGGAAGAGATCTTTCGGTGCCTGCCTGTACTCAGTGTCTTAGATGCTTCTCCTGACCCCTTTGTGATGATCAATCAGCTCTGTGCTCATCTTGAAGTCTTATTCCTAAGATTGAAAAGCACTTACCTTTCTTCAGAGCTGGCTTGGTAATGTTGAGCTTGCCAGCTTTCTTAAACAAGCCCCGGATGCCTCCTTTCCCCTCCTCACTCTCATTGTCTTTGATTGCGGCCTCCAGAGCCAGCCGCTCCTGTTCCAGTTTCTCCAGTTCATCTGAAGAGAGGAGACACAGTCAGCAACTTTGCTCGGAGGAACAAAGTTTCTAGGAACAATCTTATAAATAAGACAAGTCTGGCATTTCATATAATTATGCAATAAGACGGCAATGCGATGGTATGATTTTCTTTCCCCGAGCATTAAAAAGTAATGTTCCCAGTAAATTGTATTCAGAACGTAGTAACAGCTGCTCAGAGAAACAGCTCCATGCATGAAGCCGTGGGGCTTTTATGTGTAAGGGCAAGAAAGGCTACTTTTTTGTTTGTTTTGTTTGTTTTTATTTTGAAATAGGGGTTTCTCTGTGTAACAGCACTGACTGTCCTGGACCTCGATTTGTAGACCATACTGGCCTTGACTCACAGAGATCCTCCTGCTTCTGTCTCAGGAGTGTTGGGATTAAAGGTGTGCACCACCACACCCTGCTAAAGACTACTACTTATTGACACCTTTATACCATCACCCAGAAAACCGATTTTAGTGAGATGATATCACTGTTAAATTACTGACCTAATGATTAAGATACTAGGGCAGATTTTCAACCAGCAGAAGGGACAATATTGCAGAAGTATGCTAGGCATGCATCCCACACAGCAAGGCTCTGAGCTGAAACAGAAAACTCAGGAATTGCAGACAGATACCTGGGTATGCTGGTGTACACTGCACTGGGGAGGTGGAGGCAGAAAGGTCAGGAATTCAAGGTCATCCTTGGCTCCACACGTGAGTTTGATGCCAGCCCAAGTTATGATAAGACTGTCTCAAATGGGATGGGGGCGAATTATGGAAATATAATCAGGTCTTAGAATCAACTTCTCTGATCTGTGACTACAGATTGCAGTGGACAGAATGTCCAGTACTAATTGTGTCTCTTAAGTGAACAATAATGACAAAAAATAGCATTATGGAGTGAGTGACCAAAGGAAAGAGCCAAAGCCGAGGTTTCTAGGAGAATCTCGGAGTCCAGATGGCTGAAAAGTCATTCAAAATACTTGAGTCTAAACCAAGAGTCAAACTGCAAAATTTCCTCCAGAAGGTTCAAGACCACTCCTCAGGCTTTGGTGTTACATCTGGCTGCCTTTTAGCTTTGCTGGGTCATGATCATGTTGGAAAGTTCCTAGCTGACCTCTCTCCCTCCCTCCTCATCTCTCTATATAGTATAATAGAATACATAATCTCTCCTTCACCTTGGCAAGTAAGAGGCTACAAGCAGTCACGTGATAGTGCTGAGCTAACACGCATATTCTCGAATTTCTGTCAGATCTTCTAAATCTCATTGACTGCTGAGAAGTCAGCCATGGGAAATAAGCCCTGCTCCAAGGGAGAGGGCAGAAAACCAGATTCAGTTTTACAAACCCCGGCTAGGGCTTCTGTAAATGTCAACCTCTGCGAAGGGACAATTCCGCCTTAACTAAATATGTCCAGCTCCACAGAACCACCCAGCCCTTTTCCAGGTCTTAGCAATTAATCCTTTGCCGGTGGCATGCGATTTGGAGTCAAATCACCCGTGTGATCGCTCTGAAGCTTCAAAGGTTCCCATGATGAGTGGCGGTAGAAAGGCTGGGAATGACGCGGATGGTCTTAGAGAGCAGGCGGGTCACGCTTGCACTGATATGAAAAGGTGAGGGAAGTCTACACTGCAGTGGGAGCCACAACCCAGAGGAGCTCGGCCGCGGGTTTTCTGTGACTTCAGGCATTTACTCCATGTCTCAGACTTGCTGTGGAACGGAAGATCAGAATACTTTCCTTTTCCAACCTGCGCGCTTCATAAGAAGAATAAATAGCAGAGTGCCTTGGAGCTTCAGGAAGACCAGAGCGGCAAGGTATTCTTTAGGCAGGGTATCTGTGGGCCTTCTGGAAATGGGTCTTCTCCGGCCGGGAGTTGTTTAACACTGTTTATTGTACGCTCTCTGGGTACTGTGTTTTATTCCTTTCCAAACAGCTCAGAGGTGGTTACTTTGATTTTCTTCATTTTGTGGATGAAGAAACCAAAGCTCACAAAAGTTAAATAACTTACATGACTATCATCGAGCAAGGCCAGGGCTTAAGTACAAAGAGGTCAGCCTGGCTGTCAGTCTGGGTGTTTCCCAGCACGAAGACCTTCTTGCGGCTCATTATGATTACTTTACAATTGTTTCTATTAACTGTTAGCCTCTCCGTGAGAGGAACTGAAATATTTGCAGGCACAGGGTACCAAGGCAAACCACACCGCCAATGATGGCTCTGTATAGGCCATTTTAGGGCGGGCTCTAAAGATCTGGGCTGGATGGGAGGTTGCCTCGGAGTTCCAGCTGGGACATTTTCTTTCAGGAGCTTAGCTGTGAATTACTTGGAGGTGACTGTAAGGGCTGCACGGAGGAGGGGCAGCTCCCTTTCCTTTCTTTGGCAGGTTCCAGCACACCCTGTTTTTAGCTACTAACTGTGTTCTGCTTGGGCAAAGATAGTTTAAATCTTCTTTCGCAAAGGAGCCAGCTGGCCGAGAACACTCCAAATGACTCTAGCAGTTTGTTCCAAGATGAGTCCATAGCCTATCCAGGGCAAGAAAACTACAGAACCCTAGGCCCAGGAGACAGACCAAAGTCTGCTCCTATGCTTCAAGTCCACTCGTACCCTTGTAGAGCATGCAAGCTAGTAAAATCTTTCTGGAGGCTAAAATCAGCTTGCTTAGCTATCTTGGGTCTCAGGGCCACAAGTGGTGCAATCTCCACTGCACAGTAGGCTTGCAAGTCTTCATTAGAGATGACTCTCCACCATTTGCTCTTTGGGAGATAGACTGAGGACCCCTCCCGTGTAGCTCCTCACATTGCGGTGTGAACCAGAAGTGCCTCTTGGATGACCTGGGCTTTGAATTATAACTGGTGTACTGCACTGGGAACGAGGAGTAGACTTTGCCAAGACATTTAAGAGGGAGGGATACTGGCCAACTGAGTTGCAAAAGTAATCATTAGTCTCAAGAAGAAGGTGATTCAGGGGAGCCATAGAGTTGACATTAAAGATAATTCATTCTATTCTATACCAGAACTACTCTCCTTTTTCTTTTCCTTCCTTTCCTTTCCTTTCCTTTCCTTTCCTTTCCTTTCCTTTCCTTTCCTTTCCTTTCCCTTCCTCCCTCTTTCTTTCTCTCTCTCTCTCTTTCTTTCTTGAGACAGGGTCTTCCTCTGCAGTCTTCACATAGCTGAGGCTGTCTTGAATCTCTACCGCTTCACCCCGAGTGCTGCGATTACAGGCTTGTGCTCCTAGGCTCAGCTACTATGCTTTGGCTGTTCAGGAATTACAGAGTCTTCACACGCTGCGGACACTGGTGTGCAAGGAGAGCGGCGTCAGTCCTTGTAGTCCTCATTATGTTATAAAGGAAACGTGGGCACAGACAGCACACAGGTGATTGTCCAAGGTCACTTACCTAGGAACACATGTCTTCTGCTGCCGATTCTAACATCCGTCCACGCCACGAGTGTCTTTGAGTCTTATGTAGCCTCATCTAACCTCAAGACCACTGGGTAGCCTCGGCTGGCTTTCAACTCCTGATCCTCTTGCTTCAGCTGTGTTAGTGCTAGGATTACAGGAAGGCGCCACCACACCCTAATGTTCATCCCTCTTCACCAGTGGCTCCCGACCTAATGTTGCCACTGGCCCTGAAATACAGTCCCGCATGCTGGGGTGACCCCCAATCATAAAATCATTTTCATTGCTACTTCACAACTGTAATTTTGCTACTGATATGAGTCGTAATGTAAATATCTGTTTCTAGTGGTCTTAGGTGACCCCTGTGAAAGGGTTATTTGACCCCGAAGGGGTCAAGAACCACAGGTTGAGAACTGCTGCTCTTTACCGTTCTTCAGTAACCTGATTGTGCTGTCTGTCTGCCCTTTGATTTCATAGATTTTGAGAGATTCCCAAGGCTATAATTCCCACGCACCCCAAGACAGTTCTAGTGAGGCCAGATGTGCCCAAACTGCTTTGAACAGTGGTTATCACGTTCCTAAGCACCTCCCAATCTGACCACAGGGTAACTAGTCGGAGAGACTGTATTTTGAAATTCATTTAGTTGTCAAAATGGCCTCATGTTCTAATGTGTCATGTTTTTCTAAAGATGTCATTTAGGGGTTTATAATTCACCCTCTACCCTGAATTTTAAGGACAGGAAGATGAGGAGCAGAGAGGGCCAGAGGGCAGCCACACTCCCCTCCTATTTTACAGCCTTCTTTTTCTTTATTCATTATTAAATTACAACTCTTTCCTTGGTCAGTCATCTTGAAGCCACAAATGCTTACATGAATCAGTTGCCGCTCCCCAGGTGGAGTCAAGCTGGATGGAAGGCAGGAAGCAGTCCCGAGGCCCTGCCTTCCAATCAAGCAATTATTTACTGCTAGGCCATCTGTCTTTATTTTGCTAAGCCACTCGATCAGACACAGCAGGATCACCGTGCTCTGAGCGGGTCATAAATTGTGCAGTACTTACACAGGGTACTCAATTGTAACTCACACTCTATAGCTTTGTTTACTACGGCTGCAATCTGGATACTTTGTTGTAATTGGCAAACTTGCTAAATACCTCTGGGTTACGAAAAAATATGAAATGCCACATTTTTTGTGTGTGTTGTCAGGCAATAAATTAATTTATTTAGAAGACTATTAGTCATCAGTATTGGGCGACTTGCTGTGGTGAGCAAGTTATAATGTTATGAGCATCGATCTTATTTAAACAAAAAGTTATTCTCATATGAGTCTGTGGCACAGTGCAGAGAGGATTGTCATTAGCTGGCAAATTATCTAGAAAGCTGATCTCTACCCAATGCTTTGTTAACTGTAGTGTATGGGCTCTGAATTGCTAATGTTCCCCTTAAATTATAATCCGTGAGGACACTGTGGTGCCCGCATTGGGAAAGCTATGATGATAATCATTAACATACTCTATGCAATCCTGAAGATTTATCAGGCTCGTATTAAGCCCTATATTATAATATAATATAACGAACTGCAAGTTTGTTTTCCTTCTAATCCAAAACCTAATATAAGGCTTGTGCCATAAATTGTTGATGCTTAATAACAAAGCATGGAGCTGTGGCACCAAGCTAATTTCTGTCATTACATTTTTTTCACATGTTCTCTGTGTATTTGAGTGACATTGCATTTTTGTTTACCTAGGTAGTTGATACTTATAATTATTTTATTAGTATCCAACCGTATTTTCCCTTTCTTGGCTAAGAAGCAGAAATATTTCAAACATCAAAGTTGGTTGAGATAGCACTTGTTCTTTGGGAAGCTTAAAGGATCTATAGTTCAGTGCCAAGCTTTTTTTGAGACACATTACAGAATCTAGTGGCTCTATTGCTTCACAAAAATAAACGGTTGGTGCCTTTTGGTGCCTGGAGCAGTAAGAAGTAGCGGTGATGACTTTCAGCTATATCCCACACATCAGCTTGAAGAATCTAACATAATACACAAAGCAAATGCATAAACTAAATATAAATTATATATTTTCATTCTCAGTTTTAGGTAGAAAACTCAATGGCACCAAAGCCAAAAAAAAAAAAAATCAAAATAGATGGGATACAGGATTCGGAGGATCTGAGTTGGGTCTGACCAGGAAACCTTCTCCCTGAAAACTAGCTTTCATAGTACTAGAAGGTTCTATGCAAGCTCCCATGGGAGGGAAGCAGTCAATTGTCCTGCCTGGCTGTGATGTCCATGAAGCACAACTATGAGCAGAATGGTAACTTGTCCCTAAAGATGCAACAGTGGCAGTCACATCGTGGAAGTAACCAACAGCTGTCTAATTGGACTTCAGACTCTCTTAGCAGGAGGGAAATCATGGTACTGGAAACCTAGCCACTACCCAGGACTAATGAGGTCATAAATCTTAGAGGAGAACCTACTACTGCCACTTTACTAAACCAGCATGATTCTTAACTGATTTGAAGGACTTATACTTATGCCCTTAAGTGTGGTCTTCATCCCTCATCAAAGAAACGGCTCTCTATAATAGATGGGAAGAATTACAGAAGTCTACAACAAATGACGATGGGGAGCCCAGCCCCAACTGATAACATCCACAACACAATTTCTGTTCAGGGAACATCTTGGAAGAGGTAGCATAATGATCATAAGAGCCAGAGGACCAGGAAATCTGCTGTTGAAGTGTGTCTCCTAGAAACGACAGGGACATTTCTCCCTTGACACCTCAACAATAAAGCTGCCCAAAATAAGACCTGAATGAGGATTTCAACACTATAATTCTAGAGAAATCTCTTTCACTACAATTATCTGTGTCATGTTAATTTTATTTCATTCACCCTAACTGGGCTTGTCTGCTGTCCCCAACAATGTTGGTTACACTTATGGTTGCCTTAACACCAGCTACCTGGCCCCTTTCTGGCTCCTTATTAGCTTCTTTCGTGGGCCGTGTTTGCATTGTTGCAGTTTCTATTTCCACCTTACCTATGATGATTTCCCACCTTCATTTGCTGGGGATAGCCCTGAAACCATCATGCATTAAAGGGATTTGAGCAAGGGATGTTTCTTTTTCACAGTCCCGGGAGTGAGAATTCCAATATCAAGGTGTTAACTGAGATAATTACCCACGGCCACTTGGCCTAAGTTTGATGGTGGTGCTTCCCACATGGTAATGCCTAGCTTCGTGCCCTAATCTCTTTCTGTAAGAGCATTAGAAGAGTTGAACTGTGGTCCATCAGTGTGACCCTATTTTACCTTAATTACGTCATGAAAGAACATTGAGGTTAGGACTTTGGCATATGAATTCGGTGGTTCCTGAGGCACAGTTTAGTCCGCAACATCTAAATCTGGATCTCAGATGCAGGCAGATTAAGACTACTGCCTACCTACTGAGCATCCCAGCAGGATTTCCCACTGCCTTTGAGTTGAGACACACGTCTCTCCTTAAAACTGAAACCCGTTCTTACACTGCCCTTCTCCTTTCTTACTCCGGCACTCAGTCAACCAAGGCATTTCTTTCTTCACAGCTCCCTGTCCTATATCTTACACATTCAATCAGTCTCCAATGCTGCTCTTCATACCTCCAAAATACTTCTTCATTCTGCCTTTTTCTCTTCACCCCTGAAGGAGATTTCCGAATTTGGGCTGTTACCTCCCCTTGCTTCCATTATTGCAGAAATCTTTTTCAAGTACACATTTTTACAGTCTTTTTCCTTGGTAAAATATTTCAGAGTAAATGAGAATCATCAACTCTCACTCCTAGAATGTTTGTATATCTCTCTTCACCCTTGAATTCTAAAAATTAACTTCTTAGTCTACAAAATAATGAGTTTCTCTTGACATTTTCGTACATATATATTATTGTGTCTTGCTCATATTTGTCCTCCCCCCCGACTACCTTCTGCTGTCTGTCCTGCCCTCTCTCACTGTTCTCCTTTCTCCCTCTAAATGTACCCCATTCTGCTTTCATGTCACATATACGTATATGTATATATACTTAGACCTAGAGTTCATGTATACGAGAAAAAGTGACATCCCTTTCTCCATTCTTGACTTCTTTGAGTCATGCCTCAAATGACTGAAATAGTATGAACGTTATAAGCCAAGTTCGACCATTTTACTCTGACTTACCTCCGTGTGAGGGTTCTCACTGGTGACAGACTACAGTCCACTCTTTGAGTACAGCAGAAGAAGCATGGGAAGCCCTCAGCATTGCTTGCCTCATACTTTTCCCTTGAGTGGTACTGATCTGCTCTGGCTATGCTTGTACCTACCCATCCCTGTCCCTCATCTTAACCTTTCTTCACGCTCACCTCCGGGCAAGAGATGTTTGTTCTCAAGCCTCATTATTCTTCTGTCCTTCAACATTGTTTACTTAACTTCTGCTCATCCACTAAACCTCTGTCTTAGTTAGGGTTTTCATTGTTGTAAAGAGACACCATGACCCATGACCTCGGCAACTCTTATGAATGAAAACATTTAATTGAGGGTGGCTCGCTCACAGTTTCAGAGGTTTAGTCCATTATTATCATGACAGAGAGCATGGCAGCAAAAAGGCAGGCATGGTACTGAAGAAATGTGAGTTCTACACCTTGCAGGCAACAGAAAGTCAACTGACAAATCACACTGAGGGAAGCTTGAACAAAAGATCTCAAAGCCCGCCCCTGCAGTGACACACTTCCTCCCACAAGGCCACGCCTCCTAATAGTGCTCCTCCCTTTGGGGGGCCATTTTCTTTCAAACCACAACAACCTCAAACCATATTTCTTCCAGGAAGCCTCTTTGGGATTAGATGCCCCCTTTTTTAAACCATAATTTCTCATTCATACATAATGATCACACTAATATTCATTTCCCTTTTACAGTGCCAGTTTCTTAAGTGTAGAAACCAGGCTTATTAATACTATATTATCATTAATACCAATATCTTCACCTGCACACTGCATGCTCCACAATAGGTGTCCCAAGCTATCCCCTTATCTTACTTAGCATCATTAGAGAACTCAGTAGAAAAGCTCAGCTGAAGAGAAGGACTTGTGTTCTGTCCTAATCTTTCAGAAACTCTTCTCATGTGGCTGTCCTTGCTTCATATGCCAAAAGGATACATTTAAATTCTAAGAGTAAAGAACTCGGCCACATTCTCTATAGTGAAACAATAGTACTGATCTGAACGAGTGTTTCTGCCTGTGTGATACTTAGTGATTCACAGACCTGGCATGTTCAGATTCATTTCCACGGTGGCTACAAACCAGTTCTTGTCACCTGAAAGCAAAATACATACTTCTCCGTGGGGGAGGCGGGGTCTTCATTTTCTGAAACAGCCTGCAGAAATTAATTTGGCATTCTACTTTACTGAAGGTGTTCATTTACCTCGATGCTGGCTTTGTGGTATTATAATAAGAAAAATCATTAACTACCCTGAGTTAGTCTATATCTCTGAATACCAGGACAAAGGCTACTTGTGTTAGCCATGGGAAAGCACACGCGAAGTGCACACAGCATGGGCTAAGGGGGAAGTATTTTGTCCATGCTGAGCACTGTTCTGACCCTACCACCTAGAAAAATTCACCATCTGTTGAGAGGATAAGGAAAATACTCACCTTGTACCTGGAGAACTGGAGAGATGTCAAACCCTTGACTGATTCTGACAATGACCACACCGATCTCAAAGTCAAAGGCATCGCTGGAAAGGGAAGCAACATACTAAGTGTTTCCAGTGTTTTCTTCTACAGCGTCAATATTAAACTTGTCTCTAGGATTTTGATATCATGAAGCTATTAAAATTCACTTCAGAATACAGTTAAGAGCTGATGTCTTCTCTGGGTTTGTTTTTTCCTTCCTTTGTACCATTAAAAAATAAATTTTGCGTGGAGGTAAATTGACTATGAAGCTGAGTTGTTCTCATAGTCCCACCAGGTAGCTATTTTGATTAGGAGCTCTCTACATACTTTAAAATAATTAATCTATTATTAGGTGATTAAAACAATCTGATATATTTAGAATGGAACATTTATAGATGGCAAAATCTTTTGAAATTATCTGCCTTCCCTCCCTGTCACTGGGAAGACATCTCCAGGGACACTGGACCCCGAGTTCATGTTTAAAATATCTCTAGCACAGCAGTTGGGAGGCACAGGCAGGTGGGTCTCTGAGTTCGAGGTCAACCTGCTTTACATAGTGACTTCCAGGACAGCTAGGGCTACAGAGTTGAAACCCTGCCAACAAACAAACAAAAAAGGTCTCTGGTTTCTCTGAGGAGCTTTTGCTACAGATTCTACAAAGGCTTTAGAGAAGTGCTTCTCCCTGGAACCTGTGTCCTCGCAGATGGCTCTGGTGTCTTCTCGGCCCCCAGCCTAAGGAAGTTAAAGGATGTAGACGAGAAGGAAAAGTAGTTGGTTTATCTCAGCTACTGTAGTACACGTTATAGATCTGGAAGCAAGCCTATTATTTGTGTTAACTAAATGTTTCTCACTCTGGAAGTTCCCTTATTGGCTCATTTGCAGAACTGAGACCCAGATTCCCTTAAGGTCAGGCCTTCCTCCGCAGCAGCATCACTGTAGTCTGTGATTGATTGGTCAGGCCCCATCTACAGTATCACTGTGGTCTGTGATTGATTGGTCAGGTCTCCCTCCACAGTATCACTGCTGTAGTCAGTGATGGTCATCATAAGCAACAAGCTTCCGGTAAGAAGTCGACCTGAACTTTCAGGGAATGATAGGAAGAAGTTCCACTCAAAGTTCAAACATAAATTATCTTCACTTGACAAAATAGGTGCATTCGGGGCTGGAGAGATGGCTCAGAGGTTAAGAGCACTGACTGTTCTTCCAGAGGTCCTGAGTTCAATTCCCAGCAACCACATGGTGGCTCACAGCCATCTGTAATGAGATCTGGTGCCCTCTTCTGGCCAGCAAGCATACAGACAGACCGAACACTGTATACATAACAAATAAATAAATCTTTTAAAAAAAAAAGGTGCATTCTAACACAGAACTCTACATAAGCAAACCTTGTTTCTATTTAAACTTGATAATGAAAAACTAGATAATTAGCTTCACAAAGACGATGCCAATTCTTTTATAGGCAGATGGATGGGCTTTAAAGGGCATCTTAATTCCTAAAACCAGTGGATGCTTTTCCTCACAAGACAAAAGGGGCTATGATTAGGTCAAGAGCTTCGAGGAGGGGAGAGCATCCTACAACATCTGCCTGGGGCCAGATGCAGTGCCAAGGATGCTTGAAAATGAGGTTGAGAGACAGAAGAGGTCTGTGCGCTGTGACTGTGGCTGAATTGGCAATGGAAAAAGAGGGCCACCAGCCACATCCACTCGTGGGCAGCTTCTAGGAGCTGGAAAGGCAAGCTGGACTTTATACCAGGGCCTTGTATGGACAATCTAGCCTGGTCCACTTTGATTTGGGCACAATAAGAAATGTGTTAGATGTCTAACTCATCAAACTATAAGGTGATAAAAAACTAAGACAGATTCTAAGTGAAGATATCACAACCATACTTATGATACAGACATTTAAAACCTTTTGTTCAAAGGAGGATAGTAAGACAAGACACGATTGTGACTGTACTCTTGCACTAACAGTACGTGGCTACCTTCCTCCTGCTTGCTCTTTGGAGGTGGAATTATTCAATTTTATACTAGTGCAAACTTGGATCATGTTAGTTAACATTGAATTTTACTACCGAGAAGACCAGTTGCTAACGTGTTGTAGAAGCCAGAGGCTTCCTCAGGTTGATGTTACTGGGCTCTACCATTTTGATCCTTGGAATCGAGTGTTTGGGATGATGGGGAGGCTGATCACAGGAATGCTACATCAAATACTAGACTGTGAGGATGTTCACAGTTCTTATATCTTCTAGGTCATATAAGATAGATATGTAAAATGATATCTTATCTGCACTTGCATTTCCTTCTCCACCCTGTTGGTTGGCATAATAGCCAACCCAGAATCACACATGTTTTCAAAGAAAACTTCCTTCCTCTCTACCTGTCCTTTGCCTTCAATCTAGTAAAAGACTTTCAGGCTATACTTTAAACATTATATACCTGGGTGACCTGTAGACCTTAAACGTTTTCCTTTCCTTGACTTCAGTATCACCCCACCCAACCTCCACAGATACGTCAACTCCTTCCACTTCTTATTGGTGGTGTGGGGTTTTATTTTCCCACTTTGGTAAAGAATTTACAGGAGCAGGAGAATGCGTTCTTCTCCAGCAGGTGAATCTGACACAGAGAGCTTTGTGTGTCCAGGTTGCCCGCTGCCCTGGTCACTGCATCATCAACAGGGGCCCGTCCTGGGAGCCAGCACTTACTGTAGGATTCCCACGTAGTTGTCCATCTCTGACAAGGGAGCTTTCCTCCAGTTTTTCTTATATCCAATCACTAGGGTGTTTGGCTTCATTCTCCCCAAGCCTGAGGCCTAAACAGAGGACATAAACACATGAGCAATCCTTTCCCATGCCAGTGAAATACTACTGCAAATGAAAAACGATGTCAAAGAGCACTGGAGTAATGTTCTGAAGATTAGATTACATCTTAATGTATGTCCTTCATGCCCGTACCCAAGCATAAAATAGGAAGATCAGTTCTAAATCATCTCAGCCATAAATGGGTTTTAGATGACAGGAATGTAGCTTTGCTAAATTAGCAGTCATTTGCATTACTTCTGACACACTCATTAAAATGGTTCAATAATTTAAAATCAAGAAAGGGTTAGCTTAACTGTCGATGTGCATGTTATAACTTTGAGGTTCAGAACTCATTTTCAACAGTGATGTCCAAAGTGTCATCAACAATAAAATCCTTGTTTTGGAGATCTCTGTATACAAGAACCATTGAAAGCTTCCTTCTCTTATTTACGGAAGAATGACTGGACTGTGCTTCCCAAACAGAATGCTCCTGCATGGTAGCGTTCTTAGGTATTATATTTCATATCAAAAGTTTCGGTCAGTTTTAAATGATAGGATATGGCTTCCAGTTAATCAGATTTAATGTGGCCATATTATCAAGTCTGTATTAATTACAAAGTGATGTCTGAGGTACTTGTGAAAGGAGCTTGGAATAACGTGGAGGAGACAAGATATACACAAGCAGTTGTTACCCAAGAATAAATGCAACAGAGGAAGCCCAGGGTCACTCGTGCTCCAGCTGATGGTTCACAGCTTCATGGAGCAGTGACATTTATTCTGAATCTTCAAGTTTAATTGGACATTGACAAGTAGAGATAAGGAGAGCTGCTAATGAAGGAAGGTCACCTGGATCCTGAAGATACTAAAGAAGCGTCCAGCACCAGCCATGCTAGAGGACACAATCATGAGTAGAAGGACATAGGCACAATCGGCGTGAACTTGGCCTTCCACACACCTGGTATACGCTTCATGTGAAGCCGCATGTTCAATTTTTTTTACATTTATTCTAATGTTTCTTTACTTTCATTTTTTCATGATTCTTTTACTATTTAAAAAAAACTTGGACAATTTTATTCATGTCTATGCTGAATCCTAGGCTTTTTCATGTTCCCTCAGCCCCTTTCCACTCCTTGCCTTCTGCAGAAGTCCTTTCCCTAACAAACTGACACCTGTTTTGATGGCCATCTTTTTAAAAAAAAAAAAAAAAGATTTATTTACTTATGTATACAGTGTTCTGCTTGCATGTATGCCTGCTGGCCAGAAGAGGGCACCAGATCTCATTACTGATGGTTGTGAGCCACCATGTAGTTGCTAGGAATTGAACTCGGTACCTTTGGAAGAGCAGGCAGGGCTCATTTCTCCAGCCTCAATGGCCATCTTCTTAGTCCACTGAGTTTAACTGTGGTCAGTTGCATGGCCATAAATATATGTGAGGCTATTAACTGGTACACAGTCAACTTATCGGTGGATATATAGCTGAAGAAAATGACATTCTTCCCTCAGCACCCATAAATTGCCCATAGCCCTTCTGTAAGGGGTGAGACCTCTGGAGTCCCCTCTCCCATGCATGACAAAATCGTTCTTGGTCCAATATTGTGTAGGTCTTGTGCAGGGAACCACAGTTGCAGTGAGTCATGGCTGTGATGCCTATGTCATGTCTGGAAGATGCTATTTTGTAGCAGCCCCAGCCCCTGACTCTTACATTCTTTGTCTCCCTCTACTGTGACGCCCCCGAGCCTTGGAGAGGATGATGTTGCTAACCCCTTTAGGGCTCAGTACACCACAATCATTTACTCTTCATACGTTGACTAGTTGTGAGTCTTTCAACATTAAGTAACACCTATTGCAAAAGAAGCTTCTCTGATGAAGGCTGGAACCAGCACTAATCTGTGCCATAAACATCATGTCTGTTTAGTAAAACAAGAAGAGCAGTCTCTCCTCTGAGGCCAGTGACCTCCCTACTCACAGGCTCTTGACCAGGTTTCTATTAAAAGAGTTCCCTAGTGTGGAGGAGGCCTCAAATCCAAACAAAAGTCTCTATAACGGTCATGCTTCTGTTACACCAGTGGGGGTATCTTGCCAGACAGGTTACTTTTGTAGAATGCCTGGACAGAAGCCGTGACTGCAAAGGCTGATCCAAAGGTGTGGAGAGATTGGGATGCTGCAAGTTCAGAGCCAAGAACTACCTATTGCCTCCCTCTGTAGGCCGGCTAACATTTTTGCAGTCACTAGGTTAATATTTGGAAATATACAAATGCTGTGTTCAGAGAGTCTTTTGGATTGTTTTAATTTTTTTTTCGTACTTTAAATTACAGAGATGAGAACTGGGGAACAAGTTTCTGTGTTCACTACAGAAGTAGAAGAGGGAAGGGCAAAGGGAAGAATGAGGGAGAGAGAAAACTGCAGACTCCAGCACGTAGCCATAGAAATGATCACATCTATTTAATGTTCTGGAAATAATTCCCAAGGCTGGGGAGGTTTTCCGCCCTGATCCACATGCATTTATTAGTGGAGTCTCGCAGCTGCCCACCCGTCATTTGCAAAAGAAAAAATAGAAAAGGTGCCTGACTGGACCACGGCTACCTGCTGTACAAGACGCAGGGTTTGAAGTTTTAATAGGATCCTGAATGTCCTCAACCACCAAAAGAAATTTGCATTTCAATGAGTGTGGGGACAGAACGGTGCTGGTAGCCAAAGGCAAACTCATTTTCTGTTTCCAGTGGATCATTTCTAGTTCAGTGTAACAGAACCCCGGCTTTTGCCTGTCACAAAGAATTTGAAATGCATTCCCTGATCATCTGTCTGGATCTCTGATGCTTCCTTGGTGAGTGGCCTAACTCTAGCCACTGGGTGCTTCATCCACCAAGACGCTGTCTTCTGCCTCTGTGCTCACTCCCTCAGTGCCTGCCTTACCTGAAGGAGACTCCGGACACCGTCTCTGAAGCAGTCTGCTGCCACTGCCGCATAAAAAGCCTTGATTTTGTTCTTTATAAGCCAGGCCTGTTTTTTAGCCATGCCGCTGTTCATCTCCTTAACACACAGCTTGCGAGGGCCCTGAATGATGCAATGAAATATTAGTTGGAAGCCCAACTGTTATACGTCACACTACTGTTGTTTTCCAAGTGACCAAACCAGCCAGTCAAGCCCCATTGAATGAAGAGACGGGATTGAGGGAAAAGTACCCCCTTAAATGGGGTTTGCTTGGAACCTTGTCTTTGGAGAGGACTTATGCAGCCCATATGACTCATTTTCAACCCCAAATCCAGGCTTAGTAACACCTACTTAAACAACTGCCTTCTACAGAACGGAAACAAAAGCTGAAAGTGTGGTGGCACACGGGGAAAACACTCGGAACGTGACCGAAGAGGCTCATGATGAATCCACAATCAATCTGTGATTCCACATTGAGAACCACGTTTATGAACCTCAGAGAAATCGCAGTTAGATCCCGATTTCAAGAAACAGACAGAGCTCCTGGGAGCCAGCGCATGACGAACTGCAATTTCTGCCACAAGCCACACATCCTGACAGTTCTGTTGGTGCCTAAGCACTGCTTGTAGGTGTGGTAAGAATTCCTTCATTCCATTCTTTCCCTGCATCAATACACTTATAACTGGGCAAGTTAATGCTTCCTCCTCGTTCATTAAATTTGGTGGGGATGAAAGGCCATGTGTCTATTATGTAAGAGAAGTGAGATAGGCTAAGGGAAGCGAAGGCAGGCATGGTGGTAGTAAAGCATCTTGTAAGCTCAAGATTTAATTCTAGAAACCAGTGTTCAACTAACAGTTCCTCTTCCTTAAAGGTCCAGGTTCCTCCCCTTCTTCTCATGTCTTAATGCAGTCCCAGAGGTATTTCTGTTTGTTGCCTATGCGTCTGGCCGGACAGAGGTGAGCCACCTACTTTCTCCAGTCTAAAGAGGGATTTGTATTTTGTTTGGATGTCTTTGATTTCGAGTCCCTTGAAATCTAGATCCCATGTAGTGGATTGTCTCTAGAGTGTGTGGAGTAGGGCATAAGCGTCCGCATTTCTAATAAGCTTCCAGATGATTCAGACGCTCTTGGTTCCCCAGACTGCACTTAGAATGACAGTCTCAGGGGTCTTTGGTGGGAAACAAAGGACTTCGGGATACAGGAAAATAAGGTTCAAGTTTTGGCATCAGACAGACTGTTTCTAGCTTGACGCTTGGCTACTTTGGAGGTCATGGCTTATCTCTGAGCTTTGAAATCTTATTCTGGCCTTGGGAATAAATGCCCTTTTCCTTCATGGCTGTTGAGTAGTAGCAGTAAGTAAGGCATCTCGTGCTAAGCTTAGGAAGCCCTAGGTGCCTACCTGCAGCCGACTTCTGCCATTGCAAGTGGATGTTCATAATTTCACTGACATCCCAGGCCTAATTCTGTATTGTGTCTGCTCTGCCGCACCTTTGGAATGTCACTGAGCTGGGAGTCAGAGTGCTGGGTTTAAATGTGGCTCTGGACTTACTCACTGGCACAAATGGTGTCCTTTCTTGAGGGCAAATATATTTATACAAATAAGGCAATTTCTGGGTCACCACTGCCCAGTATAACAGCTCTCATCCACATGTTGCCCCTGAGCATAAGAGATATCCTAGAGGATATACACAAACATATGTAAAATAAATCTCATTAGCATTTATGCTGATTGTGTGTTGAAATAACATTTTGGACATATTTGAGTTAAACAAAAGAAATTATTAAAAATAACTTGATCTATCTCTTGTCTTTTTACTTGACAACTAGAAGATTTTAAATTATAAATACAGTACATATTATATTTCTATCATACAGCACTAATTGAGCTTTGGGGCCACTTCCATTTTAGTATTTTGTTTAAATTGGATTAATTGTTCTTTATGTAGTTAGTCATTTGCCAGCATATGTTCTAGAAGTTACCAATATTCCCCCCAAAATTGATTCACTTATATTAGTCAAAAAGCAAGAGCCTTCAATGAAGATAGAAAAGGTAGAACCATCAGGAGGGTGGCTATTGAGCCCGAAGACCTAGACCTAAGAAAGGTAAGATAGTATGGGGGAATTTCACTCAGGGCTCCAGAATGTCAGTGCCTTTTAAACTCCTAGCCCTTCTGTGGGCATCCTAGGCCTCATCCATGACAAGAGGAGGAAAGAATATTGTACTGAAGGTCGTTTAATGTTGATGACAACCATCAGATAGAAGAACAACCAACAACTGAGAAAGACGTTAGACCATCAGAGTTCTAAGCTACCCTGCAATGACTGTTAACTCCTAGGGAAAATGGCGCTTACTTAAAGAAATATATCTAACGTATGTCTGTTAGTATTACAAAAATCTGGATTAAACATTAATGGTGACAGAGAGATTTATTTTAATGACTGAATTTGCCATACTGAAAAGTCATAAAAATATTTCATACAGAATCTCTTTTTGCTAAAAGGGATTACGATGTCCTCGTAGCGCACTCATTAATATGAATTAGACTGTAAGGCATATAAGAAGACTAAAGCCACCAACAGAAGCAGAAGGGGGACACTCTGGAGCATAATTAACCAATATTCAAATATGCCATGATCACAAAAATGGATTTTATCGCCCAATTAATATATTATTGAGATTAACTTCAGTCAGCATTCTCAAATATGAGCACACGAATTAATTCTCCAATTTGAAAAATGTGTATATTTATATCAACTATGCTTCCATATGTTGAGAGTCTCATGATTTTGCTTTCATTGCTTCTCTGGATGGAACTACAAGAGGCTAATTTCTCTCCTTTTCCGATTTGGCCCATGAACCATGTCATATACGCTAGTGCCCATTCTTAGTCACTTCATTCTTCCTTTATTTGTAATGCCATTATTTTATTAGTTTCTTTATAGAAGCCCACTGACACAAAGACTTTAGCATCCCTCATCTGAAATTTTAAAGCTGAACAAGAAAAAGACAAGGGAAAGGAGAGAGTGAAGGGATAGCTTCATGGCTGAACATGAGTTAGGTGCATAGGGGTCTAGCAAATCCACTGTCTGGACCTGAGGATATCTGGGTTTTTGTTGAAGACTACATATTTCAGGAACAAAAATGGGCAACTATAATACTCTCTCAATAATAACATCACAACATTACCAAAAATAACAAAGTTAATTCAGTATTCACTGTTTAACAGACACAAAATAGTGCATGAAGTCACATATAACTCTCATAATGACCCTAAAACAGGTGATTCTTTTATTCAGAGAGACTAAGCTATGTGTATAAAGGAATCAAAGCTAGTAAGTAGCTAAATAGTGGCTCTGAATTTGATTGTCAGTTTCAAAGACCCTGGGGAACTTGCTTCCTAGAGTTGAAAACAAAATTGTAATTCCCTTCCCATGATCACTACTTAACATTTTCATAAGGCTGGCTTAACCATCATCAGTATTCTTTGGGGAAAAAATTTCCAGTAGTATGCTGCCTCCCCTGTATCCCTTTCCATCTGTTTCCTTGGAAAGATGATTGACAGCTGAGCCTTGAATCTAAACATTCCAACAGCATCGGCAACCTCAGGAGTTCACAGGAAGTAACTAACCGGGAAGTCTTTAATCGATGCAGTAACTGTTTTCTGTTCCCAAGAGAATTTTGGCATTGGGGAGTCGGACTCACGGGACTTTCACAGAGACATCAGCACAGTTATGTGAAGTGTTGTCCAACATATGTATGAAACTACCAGATCACACACTTACTTCACATGAAAAGGTCTTCTAGGACTGTAGTCCTTTTTGCAGCTAAGGAATCAAAGGGTTAGTTAAAAGCAGGGTTTCTTGTCTCTATGGAAGACCTTTTCTCCCTTGCCAATATATGACTGTTTATATTTCTTGTTCATTTCTCCAGTCTTAAAGATATTTTCTTGCTTGCTAAACCAAATTTTCTCTAAATTGCTAGAGAAAAAAAAACACCCTAAACTGCTTATTCCATCAAAACCGGTTCCTATATTATATTGGCCAAAATGAAATCCACTAATCCAGGGCACTAAAGTTGATAATAAGAGAGAAAGGCTCTTGATAAGTTTTTAACAAATTCTCTGGAGTTACAGTTGGCCATAACTTAACCTGTCAATCTTCCCGACTCAGTAGCTCTCTCCACCCCCTATTGGATAATTGTATTTAGAAATATTGTTTGAGTTACTGTCATCTAAGCACAGAAAGGAAAGAGAATGTGGTCAACTTTCATAACATTTAGGATACTGTTAAGTTTTAAAAGATGTTTGAGTGTTTCTTAAGATGCAATATGGTAAATTAGTTCACTGCATCATTGTAGCGTTGACTGCCCTCACACCCTACTTAGCAATACTGGAAATGTAAGTAGTGGTCTTGGACTGTGACAGTTCTCTCAGGCCATCCAGGTTTTCTTCTTCATGGCCTAACAAGAGGCACCCTGGGAGGCCTCCATGACATCCCAGTTGACATTTTCTCATTAGGATAGCCCAATACATGATTTAATTTTTCTGTTTCTTTTTTCTAGTTAGTAAAACAAAAACAAGAATCTCTTTGTTTTCTGTGTCTTATGTGCTTGCAGATCAAATAAGAAACTGGGAAAATGCTTTAAAGACTATGTAAGTATTTAGTCATGTAAACATGCGCTGAGAAACATTTAAATTGAGAGAGACACAAAGAGAGCATACAGACAGAGTGAGAGGAGAGAGAAAGAGAGAAATGAGAATACACACAGAGGTAGGTTAGTATGGAGGATCTAGATTTATTTTCATTTTAATTTCAACGCTTTCTCTTCATTTGGATGATTGGTAAATACTTATTGTTGACTTTTTAGCATCTACTCTGAAAACCTTCTAGAAAAACCTCTAGTCCCTTGTTAGTCCCCCTCACAGTCTCACACAACAGGAAATTCTCTCAACTCTGTCAAAGGCATGGAATGCTTAGCTTAATTCCCCAGGTGTCTGTAGTGTCATCACAATTTTCTAAATATCTAATCTAAAATCCATGTGTGGCTATGTAAGGCCATTATGTCTGGTTTTTTCTCATTGGCTTCCATAGACTAATGAGTGTTCTAGTATGATCTTTTCCACCCCTTTAAGTTAGACAGCTATCAACCCAGATATCTCCATTTTATTTCTGAGCCAGTTCTGTTCTTGAATCAAAGACCATAACTTAAAAATATTTATCACTTTTAGGTGGTCTCCTGAGAAATCAGAAATAGATTTCATCTATACATTTACATTCATGATTACTTTTCCTGCTAGTCCTGAATCAAGGAGGAGAACTCTTGTTCAAGCTATCCTGTCACTTCCCTATTACTGTAGGTATCATCTGTGGCACCTAAAATATCTCAAGGTGACCACTCCCCTTGGGTGAGCACTCCCCTTGGTGAGCATTTCCCCTTGGGTGAGCACTCCCCTTGGGTGAGCACTTCCCCTTGGTGAGCACTCCCCTTGAGTGAGCACTCCCCTTGGGTGGATACTCCTCTTAGGTGAGCACTTCCCTTGGGTGAGCATGTCCCTTGGGTGAGCACTCCCCTTGGGTGAGCCCTCCCCTTGGATGAAGCAACTCTTACCACAAAGACTTCGCAGCAGATGCAGAGGCCGCTGTTCTTCGTAAAAGCATGGGTTATATCCAAGAGAGCGGGTCTTGCCATGGGTCCCCCTGTTAAGACAATGCACTGGGGTCTGAAAGGAAAGAAGACATGAGAACTGGCCAGTGCAAGAAGCATGTGAGCCCAGAACCCCACAAAGGAAATAAGGTAAAGTGAAGAAAAAAAATCAGAAACAGTGAAAAAATGGAACATCCATTTCCTTAATAATTTCTTGGATTTCCCACAAGAGTCTTTGAATTATCCTGACTGCATCTTGTCATCTTAGTAAGTTTTGTTTAACTAATCATAGCAGAAGTAGTAGTCCCAGGCTCCCCTTGTCATTCTTTTTTGGGGACTACATCACCCCAAGTCTCTACACAACCTGTCCATCTTTCATCAGTATTTTCACTGGCCTTGTTGGCCTATGTTGTGAGACACCATTATATATAACTAATGAAGGTCTAAAATCACTGCTTCTCCTAAGGGAATTCATTACACCACCCAGTCCCAGATTGAATGCAGATAAGACCAGGGATTAACAGGCATGGGGATCTGGCAGACAGCCCTCAGACTCAGGTGCTTTAAGTCTTTGTGACTCCAGGCACAGAACAGCAGGGTGAGGAGCTGTGGCTCTGGGTGGGCAGAGCTCAAAATGGAAGGAAAAACATGCTCATTTCTGTTCTTGGTAACAGCGTGAATTCTATCCAAGAAAGCAGGCCTTCTGCCACTGTGAAATTAGATAGCTTTGCTATTCATGTCTGAAATGAGCCCACAAAGCTACTTGCAGCTACACTGATGTATTTGGCTTCCTCTAAATGAAAGACACTTGGAATGTGGAACACCAGGGGACCCCCAAAACCAACTTTACCTGAAATTTTTCACATGGTCTTCCACTGTGGTTAATTCCAGAGCATTGTCTAAAGCGCTCACATAGGAAAGCGCCTGGGTAGAGGAGCCCCAGTTCACATCTGTGGACAAAGGAGGAAATTGGTACCTCCCCAAAATTGGCCTTTTCTCCACATACCTTGAATAATTTTTTAGTAAACTATTCTCTCCTGCAAGTTTTCTTGCCTATGCAAGCAGTGATGAGAGCCCAAGTTAGAGAAAATACAACATAGTGTTTCCTGGAAAGAGCCGCGTATCCTCCCGTGAGCACCCACATGAATCCGTAGGAATGAGCCTCCCTTCCAGCCAGGGTCACAGTGTAAAACTGCAGCCCCAGACAGCCTGCTTAGTAAGAAAGGCCGCGTGGTGATGATCACACAGGCAGAAAGCTCCAGGCCTTCACAAATTCTTCAGTAGGAAACAAAAGAGGGATTTCTGTGTGCAGAGGTAGTAGACAGTCATCTTTCTGTTTCGAGTGGCAGAGCTGATCAGCTTGGGAAGTTTTGCTTGTGGGGGTCATGTGGAGAGTTTTAGGCTCTTCAGCAAGTGTCTCAGTCTGGCCTGCCAGAAACTAACCTTTCAAAGAGGGAGCTCAGTGCTCTTCCTGCTTCAAAAGCAGTAAGTTTAAATGTTAAATGGACTAGGCAAGTCTCATGATGGGAGTCCCAGAGATGAACTGACAGATCTTCCTCCATGACAGGTCTCCCAGTGCTTGTTGTGGAGCTTGGGGACAAGTGAATATTTTATCTGAGGATTGGGCAGAGTAATACGAAGTGTTGACTATGTACGTGTGTGTGTGTGCATGTGCGCTTGCATGGCACAGCATATGCGTTGGTGGGCAGAGGACGAGTTTTGGGAGTGGGGGTTTCTCCTTCCTCTGTAGGCTTGAAAGGTTGCATTCAGGTCTTCAGGCTTACATGGCAAACATTTCACCTGCTGAGCTAAATTGTTGCCTGATACTCACCCTTTTAAGACTAAACCCTCTACTAGTCAATTTGATATTCATATGTAAAAGAAGGAATGTCAAACCAGACCATATACCAAAATTAACTGCAGTAGATAATGGACTGTAATCAATTATCAAAGTAGCAAAAGTTCTAAATGTCTGTAGCCTTAGGTTGAGGAAAGATGTCTCAGGTCTCTCTCTCTCTCTCTCTCTCTCTCTCTCTCTCTCTCTCTCTCTCTCTCTCTCACACACACACACACACACACACACACACACACACACACATTGCAAAAGATAAAATATAAAAAAAGAAAGATCAATTAGTTTTGATAAAAAAATAAGAATGTGCATTGATTAAAAATAGACTATTGGGGAAATGAAATGAGAAGCCGTGGGCCTGAAGAAAATAGTTAGAAAGCACATACTGCATGAGGAACCAGACTACACAAGGAAGCCTCACAATTGAGTTAGAAAGCAGTAAAAAAAGAGAAGACAAAGGATTTAAATAGCTGCTTAATAAGATGTATAAATGGCATGTAAGATTTTCAGTGTCATTAGTCACTAGGAAAATGCAAATTGAGCGACAGCGGCTAGGACTATACCTCTATTAGAAAGACTTTAAAAACCAACTGACAATACTACCTGCTGACAAGGGTGTGGAGTGACCAGGACACCCTTTTAAACTGCGGTTTGAATGGAAACTAACACTGCTATTCTGGCAGACAATCTGGCAGTGACGTTACGTACACTATGTATAAGCAGTCTTGCTCCTAAGCATTTACTCAACCAAAATAAAAACACCAATCCACTTAAATTATATGTATATATTACATATATAAACAACACACATGATATTAATATATAAAATTGTATATAACATATATATTCCAAATTGAAAATGATCCATGTGTCTATGAACTGTCAATCAGCAGCAGAGACTTGTGGTATGCTCATCTATAGAACACCACTCATCAATATCAAAGGACATTTGATACATGATACAGTATGGACAAATCTAAAAGTTCGTGCTAACCCAAAGACATCCATAAAGACTATATACCATGATTCTATTTATATGGTATTCTGGAAAAGACCAAGTCATAGGTCCAGAAGTTAGAAAAGTGGTTGTTAGGAGCTAAGTTCTGGAGAAAGAGCCTGAACACACAGGTGTCTAAGGGGACTCTTGGGGAAATCCTACACTTTTATTGTGATGGTGACAAGGCTTTATAAGTTTGTCAAAACTTATGGCTGTGTATTAAAAGGGGGTGGAACTTTACCAGATGTAAATTGTACCCGTCATTAATATTGTATGTAACCAAAATTACTCCTGTTCTTCTCCCTAGAGTCTGATTCTCTGGATCTGGCATAACCCACCTCCAAGTGGCTTGATATTGTTTTAGAACTTAATCTATTCATTCAACAAATATTAATTAAATTCATGTTGACTTGTTGGCTCTGTGAATACAAACTGTGAACCAAGAAAGAATTTTGAACAACTCCAAGGTTGCTCGCGCCTCCCCATTTCCCCAGCAATCAGTTACACTGCGCTTGTGATACTCAACTCTTGGCTGTGAGTCTGAGAACTCCTTCAGGACAGGGGCCCTATCTCATCAGGACATTAGAAGAGGGCGATGGAAGAGACGGCTTGCGAAGTTTGGAGTCACATGCCTGTGATCTAAATGCCAGCTCTATCACATTCTGACTTTTATTTTGGCAAGTGAATCAACTCTTTAGAATTTCTTCACAATTATAAAGTGAGCCTCACACCATCAGGCGTGCAGCATCACTGTGTAGATTAAGGGAGCACACGACTTGTATAGTGCTCCGTGATGCTAATGACCATTGCCTTTATATTACGCAGGATTGTATTGGACTGTTTTGCACACACTACATGTAAGCATGTGTAAGCTACATGATAAACATTCAATGGGTGGACAGAGAAGGCCATGGAAGGCCATCCTAGGTGGCCTTTATTCTCTTACCTGGCTTCTTATAAGTCACATAGATATAGAGGGATAACTCGATGACATAGGTGATGACAGCTGCCCACCAGTTGATGACGAACATGACTGCACAGCACAAAATTGCTCCAAAAAGAGATACCCACATGTTGTAAATCCCATATGCCGGCCTCCATCCTGGAAGGAAAAATAGCATAGGAAAAACTTTGCTGCTGTCCACTCTCTATTGTAAGGTGCAGATAACATGTCCTCCTCTGGCATAAAAAAAATGTAGTTTTTAGGTTCATTTCCTAACTCAACTGTGTTTCTATGTTCTTTGATTCTTGGTCTACAAAGAGATCTTGTTTATATCAAAGACGATGCTGTAAGGTTTGGGAAATAGAAAACATCTGGAAAGTAAGTGGTCATCAACCAGACCCCTCGGTGCTTCCTATGTGTCCTGACTGTCCTCCAAATTGACCAGACTGCAAGCATATAAAATCAACACCATCAGGAATGGGAAGGAAGAAGGTAGGTTGGAAAATACGGTGTCTTTGCAACAGGTAGGGTGGAAGAATCTCCTGTCTACTCAAGAACCAGTGACAAAAGTGGAGCCTTATCATCATCCTAAGAGGACAGTGTTTGATCCTTCAAGAGCAATAATCTTACAGAAGAGGAGAAATGTTTCTATTAGAAATGTTTCTTAAACCCAACACATTGATATATGTAATATTCATTATAAATATATATATTTGGTGTTTCAAGACAGAGTTTCTCTGTAGCTTTGGAACCTGTCCTGGAACTAGTTCTTGTAGACCAGGCTGGTCTTGAACTCAGAGATCTGCCTGCCTCTGCCTCCTGAGTGCTGGGATTAAAGTTGTGTGCCACCACTGTCCGGCATAGCATTAATTATATTTTATAAAGTATCTGCCACAGTTACAATACACACAGGTTTCTGTTTCCTTAGTTTTCTAAAGTGAAAGAGACTTTGGTCAGGATGGGAAAACCTGAGTTGGAGGATGCATTTGGTCAATGGATGAATACAACTTTAAATCTGGACTTGCCGAAATACAATTGATCCCTCTTTAGAGGAGCAATTTCCTCAATGACCACAAGATGGAAATAGCACTCCAAGAACACCATTAGAAAAGTCCAACTTTTTCTTAGTTCTGCTTCGTTTTGAGAGGCCAGTAGAGGTCAGGTGGAAGGGGAGGGGGTGAGGTGGATTTGGGCAGTCATATTTGGGGGTTATGTATCTACATGCATCTTCATGGATATGCTTTTTTCTATTTTCTTCCCCCTTTTATTCTTTCCTAGTATTCCTTTCTACTCTTCTTATAATTATTGTAACTGTCTTGTTTTTTTAATAGCAAAACATGGCATTTATAGATTCATGTTAAGAGACAAACCATACTAAAACTCGACCTCTTCAGTTACTTTCTGTAAGCCAGTAGCCCTGTGTGATTACAGCCCCCCTCCTCAGCCTCCCTTTCTATAGTAGCCTGAGTGGATACAGGCTCCCC
This sequence comes from Ondatra zibethicus, assembly GCA_004026605.1. Taxonomy (NCBI): domain Eukaryota; kingdom Metazoa; phylum Chordata; class Mammalia; order Rodentia; family Cricetidae; genus Ondatra; species Ondatra zibethicus. Next base: position 41,661 of record PVIU01014293.1, read on the forward strand.
AGCCTCCTTTGCAAACCTTGCTGCCAATAAGACTAAGGATGATGGCAAACTCTAAAAGAGTACTTATTTAGTGTCTTGGACAGAAGTCCTCATGATAAAAAAAACGTTCTGAGAGTCATATGACCACCAGATGACTTTCTAGAAGCAACAGAAGGAATTTTATTAGGCAGTGGAAGCAGAGAAGAGATGAAGGGTGATGAGCAAGAGGAAGGCTCTTGGGTGTGGAATTCTAAACCATTTAAGAGCACAGCCGGGTTGTGCGCTGATGCCCCTGGGGTGAGCACGGCGAGATCTGCATTGTCTCTACTCAGCAGGTAATTACGGGAACTGTTCATCCTTCTCTTCTGCACCATGGGCAGGAAACAAATTGATAGTGAGGAAGTCTCAAATATATACATTTATTCCACTTCTGTGGTCACTTTTACCCTGGAAATAAATAGTGGTGTTTTTCCACTGCTGAAATAAATGTGGTTTCTCTTGCAATGAATAATTTATTGCCACAGGAGAAAATTGACTTTACGGTTGGTCAAAAAGGCCATTGCTCATATGATTCTTTTTCTATTTCGGAAGTCATCCCCCAACTCACCAAAATAAAGTGGATTATGCTGCCTACTAAGATATAAGGAAACATAAAAACACAGATTGAACACTTTTCAGACTTATTTCATTTTATTGAGACAAACTAACTGTTTGCTTAGGCTTACGGTTTTCATTTTGGCTTACCTGGGGATTTGGCGTATGAGGCGTGGAAGCAGGAGAAATTAATAAGTGCGTACGAGGCCAGGAAGAAGTTGGAGATGATGGGGGCGATGACGTTCAGCTCCGCTGCAAGAGAAGCAGAATAGTGCGTGTACCTCTGAGCGTGAGAGTGGGGGGCTGGGCAGCTATTAAGGCCTGGGAGTTCAACCTTTTCTGGAAATCAAAAACAGCTAAAATCTGTCAGAGTTTAAGGAGTTAGTGATTTTTCTTTGAGGCTACATACACACTTTCAGCCAAGGTTTCCATGGGGTGAGACTCAAGAAAACCTGCTAATCAGAAAATAGACAACCCAGATCTCTGTCTATACCAGGACTAAGCCCATAATGACCTCTTTGGTGTACCCAAACTTGCTATATAAACAGTCAAGAGGCTCTGAGGATGGAAATTCATGTGGTTTTAAAGGAGATAATTTAATATGTACAATATGTTAAATCAGTTTTAAAGGAAGTAATTTAGTGTATATATTTTTAAAAAGTTGGTTGTGCGATCATTTAAACGCAGAGGGGCTCTAGTAAGATGGCTCAGCAGGGAAAGGGTATGCTGCCAGTTCTGACCCCTTGAGTTAGATCCCAGGGACCCACATGGAAGGAGAGAACCAGCTCCCACAAGTTGTCTCCTGACCTACTTGCAAGATCAGGATGGTACACATTCGCATACACACACACACACACACACACACACACACACACACACACACACACACACTAAGACATTTAAACGCAGCAGAGGGCAATAATTTGAAGTCTTAAACATTACATTACTGGATTATCTCTATATATAAACCATTTTTTAAATTTAATTTCTTAAAAATCTAACAAATTTGATAAGTTATATGTAGCTCCCCCTTCAACTTTATAGACATCGTATAAGGACATATAAATTGTAGTTATTTCCAGGGTTTCACACACAAGGAACTCTTAGCTTTAGCCTTAAGGGAGAACAAGGGTCCTGAAGCTGACAAAGAAGCCTTCTCAAGGCAATGTGGTTACTTCTAGTTTGCCTGGGAAAGAAAACTCAAATTATAGTCCAGGCAAGGGGTTCTCAAAAAAAAACTCCACCTAGGAGCGATTTGAGGAACTTGTTAAATGCAGATTCCAAATCCTCGGTGATTCCAACTCAGTAGCCCTGGGGTTGGGTCTGTAAAATCTGGGCTTTCAGAGACCGCCCAGTGACTCTGAGTGCATGGTCAAGGGGCTATGTTTGAAGAAACACTGGTACAGACGATTCAGCTTGCCAGCTTGGAGCTATCAGGCTAGTGCATAGAGCAGGGAGGGGAGGGGGTGGGGTCATTGGAGGAAGGGCTCAGTTGCACTTGGCTAGATGGCCTCCTAGCATTCAAAGACCGAAGCCCTAGAGCGCTCTCCCCGCCCCCCGCCCCCCCAATGCCCTTTTCATTTAATGATTTCTCATTTCCTTCTCAGACAAACCGCGTCTTAATACAAACCAGCTAATTTCTCAAGCCAACAGCAAAAGCCTGAGTCATAAGAAGACTTTTTGGCTTTCTACAGCACACGAAAACTACACACCGATGAGAATGAATGCCATGGCTATCACAAAAGTGAGAAAGTATCCTCTCAGGGGCTCGTTATTTTTCCCATAGCCCTTTGCGAAGAACCGCAGGCCTTTGAAGATGTTGTCCTTGCACAGGGCCTAATGGGAAAAAAAGAGAAGACATTTGTCATTTCTATCTATGCACAGTCATTTTCTCTAGGTGATTCAGAAAAGAAGATTTGGGAAAGATTAAGCGATGCACAATACGAGGCGCAAGTTAACACTGCGGCCCATCATTCTTTCTATTATCGGAATCGATCTCGACTATGTGGCAGACACAGCACTTGAGCCAGATGCAAACATTAATGGTTGCAGAAAATGATGGAAAGTGATTGCCGGCGGGAACCGCTCTTTCAGCTAGTTTTGCATGCCATGGAGACAGCGCAGGCTTCCGTGGCTGTTATTACCTGGAAGACTTTGGGCGCACTGACGAGGGAGGCCAGGGCCGAGGAGAGTGTTGCGGAAAAGATCCCGGCGGTGATGAGGGGTCCGAACCCTGACACCATGCTCATGACCTTGAGAAGAGAGAGGGCTTCTTCGGATAAGGCAGTTCATCCGACAGACAGTTTGAAAGTTAATTGTTCTCCAAGTTAATTGTTCTCCAAGACAGTTTCTTCCTTCTCCACTTCCTGTGGGTCTCACCCTTATAAACCAATGCTTCCCCACCCCCACCCCCCCACTCCCCCTTGAATTTGTGTATTTCTCTTTCCAAGGTTGAATGACCTCTTCTTTTATTTACCACACACTAGATACCCACCACAAAACCTTTAGAAAACCCTGGAAAAGCTAAGGAAAGAGGATGCTTTCAAGGACTTTCACAGCTCCTCCCCTGTGCTCTCTGTAGCTGGGGTGGGAGGAAACTCTACCCCACAGTGGGTGGTGGTGAACAGGTGTGAGGAAGGCTCACCAGCATTGGCTCTACCAAAATTCTACCAAAGAGTTTCTAAACCTTTGCTTTTCCTGTGCTCTTTAAACCTAACTTTATTGTTAATAACTAATCAAGATACTCATTATGTTCCCAGAACAGCAATGAGAACGGGACCAGTACCAATATGATTCCTGGGAAGAGGTTTTTCATGTTTATGCGGAAACTATCAGCGAGAGTCATACTTTGGAATAACAATGTCTCTGTGCTGTTTGTTAGGATTAGATGGACGCAGACGTCACAGTCCGTTTGCTTCTTCCTCTCTTTGCCCACCAGGTAGGATGACAATTAGTATGTTTCAAGTTCTGTGCTTTCCCATGCTGCTTGGCCCTCATTTTTGCCCCAGTTTCTTATTCACAACTTCTCCTTGCCGTGTCTCTTGGCCATGTGGGGCTACCTGAGGTTTTTCTAATCTAACGCCTGTACACAAAATGCATCCCGAGTGCCAGCTAGCCTCTCTTTTCCAGCACAGTATCTCACAGAGTTGACTGAAAGCTAGGGAACAACATGGTGCTCCCTCCTGGCGACACAACTCACACCAGTATTGTCTCCTTACCATAGTGCCTGGAAAACAGAGATTGCTACCACATCACACCTGCATGGTTCCTCTCTCTCCCACACTTAATTCAAATAAATCAATCTGTAATCAACTGAAGATCCAGAAGCCTTTCTATACATGATACTCAGAAAATGCAGACAGTAGCAATAAACTCCCCCCTCAAAGTTCATACCTGAAAATTGTTCATCAGCCCGTACTGACAAGGTTCATTCTGACATCTTGAGAAGTCGTAGCCCAGTCCACAGGCTGCGGACCCATTGCAGTTCATCCCAGAAACGATGGTGTCATTGATGCTTCCTGTGGCATCTCTGACCACACATGCCGCTGAGGAAACAATGTTTGTCTGTCATTTCTTTTCTTCCTAGCTCCTTTTCAGTGCTGGGGACAGCACCAAGGGCTTTGTGCTTGTGATGCAAACACCATAACCCTGAGCTAAATCCCTGACCCCACGTCCTCTCACCATCCTGTCATCCCTCTGTCAGAGTCCCGCTCTCCGAGGGCTTCAGTCTAAAACATGCTTGGCTGGCACTGAGTCTGAACATAGATTTCCAGAGCCTGTGCCGACTGTCAATTCTTCTTGAGACATGGTCGCTGGAGCTCCCAGCCTCTGAGTCTTGAGAACACCCTGGTTTTTACAAGCTGCCAATCACACTGCTTTGGGTGGTCTTCACCTGTGAAGCTATCTTGTAGGAGTCCTGGGTGCTGAGATGCTGTCTTATTTTCTGATCTCCTAAAATGTGCGGTGCTTTGGCCTAACATGCACACAGTTCATACCTTGCTCAATTCTTACTGACCACGTGATTTTTAATAACTCTTATTGCTGGAGAGGCGACCGAGGCAAGACATTAAGGAATCTAATAACCAAGAGAATGCGGCCTTGTTTTCAACTAATTCTTTGCATACATTTTAGAAAACAGAGCAATAATCCTACTTTAGATGTAATTTTAAAAGCTTTTTTTAAGATTATAATGTAATTACATAATTTCCCCCTTCTCTGTCCTTCCTCCAAACCCTCTCACACATCTACCTGTCTTGTTCTTTCAAATTCATGGCCTCTTTTTGTTTAATTGGTGTGTGTGTGTGTGTGTGCGTGCTTCTAAACACATGAATAGTGTACTTAGTCTGTATGCTGTTTGCCTGTGTCTTCAGAGCTGGCCATACAGCCTTCGATCACAAATTGCTGTGCTTTTCCCTGGGGAAGACTTTCTCCTGTTCTCGGCATTCCTTAGTTCCCTGTAGTTCTTTATGTAAGGTTGAGATTTCATGGGCTTTCCCACCCCCCATCCATGTTAGCATGTCTACTGGTGTCCTCCTTGTCCAGGTCACATAAATATTGTCATTTTGGTTGCTTTAATAATAAAGATACCACCTCCCAGTAAGACATTTGCATAGTTTCTGCTTAGGTGAGCACTGGTGAAGATAATATAAAAAAATATAAGACTTCATCCCAAACAGAAATAAAGCAAGGCTTTGGAAATCCACTAAGGAAGGAAAGGGAAAGAAAGCTGAGCAGAGATGTCCCGCTCCACCAGGCTAGCAGAACCTCACCGTGCAGTTCCCTGGCTGGGCCATGGAATTCAGAAGCCACTTCAAAAGATAAGCTAGGTGAGGCTCAGGCAGTTCCACCCCCAGCACAAGTCAAAGCCCTCATGAACTTAAATCCAGCTGTAATATTTGGAGAGACAGTGATCTCTCCAGCTGATGAGGCAACATCGGGGAAAGAGATCCTGTTTAGTCAATGGGATTAAGGGCAGTGGGAGCTGGGAGGCATCTTGGGGATCCTCCCTTGGGTCTGTTACAACACTTGGGTGAAGAATGATCCAGGGTGGTGGTTGTGGAGAGCAGAAAGCTGGACATGGATGTGCTGAAAGGTACAGGCGGCCAGGGAGAGATCTCATCAAGTTTGGCATTTGATGCCTCTGAGCCTGAAGCTTACAGGTAGATGAAATTCTGTAGATAACTGTGGTCCACTGCTCTATAGCCCAAGAACTCAGAAATTCTAGGGGTGCAACTCCAGCAGGTGATTAACACTCGGTAGGCCTTGGCAGTACCAAGTCAGGCCCTCCACGTGTACCCATCTTGGTGCTGTGGTAGCTCCCACATTCCCACAACCTTCTGCTAGAACAGGCACATCAGGTCTATGACCTGGGAGTCTCAGGAAAGTGAGAGAACCTGTCCAGCTTACAAAGGGACACAGAGAGGCCAGCAGAGGCCCCTGGTGCCCTAAGGAGGAGACCAGCTGCTGTGCAGTGAGCTCTGGCAGGCATCGTGCATTTGTCCAGCACAGACCAGGCAATGGTATAAACCAGAGGAGAGATGAGAGCCCACATTCAACTGACTCCCCTCCCCCACTGCTTGTAACTAGAGCTTCAATTCTGAAGACCCAGACAGAAGCCATTCTGACATCATTCTCCCTCTATTCTTTCTGTCCTGTGTATTTAGCAGGATCTTCACTGTATTATATCTTTTGAAACTTTTTAATATTTGTACTGATTTTCTTCATATATTAATCTTATTTTATGTATTTTTAAAATCCTCACTTTGAGGCAATTTTTTTTCTTCTTTGTTTCTGTTCTGGACCTTCTCTCTCCCTCCCCCCACCCCCGCCACCTCTCTACATTTTACCGTATTTTGAATTTGCTTTATTGGTTCCTTTCTTTTAAAAAAAGGTTTATATTTTCGATCACATGTCTGTGTATGTCTATGTGGGGGTACGTGCACATGTGTGTGGGTGCTCACAGCGGCCACAGGTACTGGATCTCCTAGAGCTGGAGTTACAGGTTGTTCTGAGCCACCCAACACGGGCGCTGGGAACAGAACTTGGGTCCTCTGCAAGAATAGCATGTGCTCTTAACACCTACCTAGAAGCTCTCCTGCCCAGACCTTTTTTATCTTAATATGCTATGTTTTTAATTTTTTTTATCCTTTTTATTATATTTATTCAATTTTGTTTTTGAACTTTTTTCATAATTGAAAAATATTTTTTTCCTTTAATTTTTTTCTATTTTTCTTTCTGCTCTGATTTCCACTCCCTTCTTTTCCTCTTAGCTATCTCAACTCTCTTCTCTATTTTTCTCATCTTTCTCCACCTCTTCCTTTATCTCATTTATTTCTCACATTATAGCACATTCTGAAATAATATCATTCTCAGCCCATGGTCACTGGTGATGTAATTGATCTGTGTCTCATGTGCTTTGATGTTATTGTGGGAACAGAGTTTTGTTCCCTCCTTGATTGGTAGTGGGGACTGAGACTGAAAGAGTAAGTAACCAAATAAGAAGGTCCTCCCCCTCAAAAAAAAATCCAGATATCTAAATCAAGAGATGCACTAACCACAACATAAGAAACTTCAAAAAGTCAGCAGCGTGACTCTTATAAGAGATGGTAACTCCATGAATGCTAAACCCAAAGACATAGAGATATGGAAACTGCAACATGACAATTTCAGTTTTCTGGTAAAAATAATTAATAACCTAAAAGAAGATACAAACAAGTAGATGAATTTGATCAGGCCATAGAGAGGAACATCAGCAAATAAGAAAAAAAAATCAGCAAAATGAAGGAGATCAGCAATATAGGCAAAAAAGTCAGCAACACAAAAATCTTAGCAAGGAAACAAAAATTTTTGAAAAGCAAAACAAAACAAAACAAAAAACTCAGAAGCATTGAAAATAAAAAAAACTCACTGAATCAAATAAAAAGCACAGCAGGCCTGGTCACCAAGAAACCTGACAAGCAGAAGGAAGAATGTTAGAGATGGAGGATGGGGTCGATGGAGCATGGCGTCCAGATATCAGCACAGGAAATGCCAGTGGCAAACAAGCATGGCCACATCTAAGGACTCGGAGACTCTAAAGCTCAGAATCCACAACACAGAAGAAAGAGGCCAGCACTAAAGACATCAAGAATCTACTGAATTATACCAGAAATTCTCCAAGTTAAGGAAAGACACCAATATCCAAGCACTGGAAGTATTTAGAATTCCAAACAGACATGATGAGAGAAGAAGCTCTGTGATGTCAAAATGTCAAAAATACGGAGAAAAGAAAACCATCTTAAAAGCTGTAAGGGGGAAATGGCAACTCATCTACAAAGGCAAACCCAGCAGGATAGCACCAGGCATCCCACAGGCCACCCTCAAAGCCAAGAACGCCTGGAATGAGATATACTAGTACCCAAAGCAAATAACTGTCAGCCACGATTGCTATATCCAGCAAAAATCTTTCTGAACTGATGGAGAAATTAGGGCCCTAAGGCAGGTACACACTATGGCAATGGTGTGTGCCAAGCCCACACTGCAGAGGATGCTTAAAGGGATATCATACAAAAAAAAAGGAAGGGGTAATGATGTAATTATACTTTAATATCAAAAATAAATTAAGTTTAGATAAAAAACAAAGGACAACATATGTTGGTAGGGATAAGGGGAAAGATGAACTCTTAGTTATATTGATGGGAATGTAAACTTGTGTAGCTCCTTTGGAAACCAGTATGAATATTCCCTAAGAAACTGAATATAGATTTAATTTAAGACCCAGATATACTGGCTATATACACAAAAAGTTCTAAGTAGACACATCTCAGAGATATGTGTACATCCATACTTATCGCTGCACTGTCCACAATAGTCAGGACATGGACGTAGCTTAAATGTCTGTCAACATATAAATGGATGGAGAACATACATGATATCTACACAATGGAATTTTTGCTGCCAGAAAGACAAGTGAAATTATGACAGTGGCAGGAAAATTTGAAAATTGTTATGTTAAGTGAAACAAACCAGCCTCAGAGAGACAAATACTGCCTGTTTTCTTTCAGATATAGAACCTAGATTTAAAATTATACATACATGCGAGTGTATATGTGTTTGTAGGTCATATAACGAGAATGGAGATGATGAGAGATGAAGCGATATTAGGGGAGGTGAGAAATGGAGAGGGTAATGGGACACAGGAAATAGGAAAGCAGGAGCAGGAAGTGACATGGGGAAGAAAGAAGTAAGAGGAGGACATAGGGAAGAGCAATGGAGAAGGAACAACTCAGGACCGAGAGTACTATCAAACACTTCTGGGGATGCTGTGATGGCATACTTCCCTCTGTATGGTAACTGAACAAAATAAGTAAATCATAAGGCAATACTTTGGGATAAATATTATTGCCTAATTATCCATTAATATTAATAATGAGACAATCTTACTTCTGTTTCATTATTTTCACACATTTGAATACTTCCATTATTTTTTATTATAAACTTTGTATGATAAACATCTTTGTGCATTAACGTTTTCTTCTAAATTTTAAAATATCTCTCCAGGGTAGAGTCTCCAAAACACAATTGTGAGCATTTAAAAATACTTTACATTTTTAGATGTACTTATTTGGTTTTTTATGTGTATGTACGCTTTACCTGTGTGTGTTTATGGGTACTACATATGTGCCTGGTCCGTGCAGAGGTCAGAAGAAGGCATTGGAGGCCCTGGAACTGGAGTAACTAATGGTTGTGAGTTACCATGTGAGTGCTGGAAACTGAACTTGGGTCCTTCTCAAGAGCAACAAGTACTCTCAAGAAGAATAAAATTTATGCTATTTGCCAGAAAAACGGATGAACAGAAAACATCATGATAATCAAAATCAGCCAGACTCAGAAAGATAAATATTTCAGAATAAACATTCTCATATGTAGAATTTAGATTTAAATCTAGATTTCTACATGTGTGTATATCTACATACATACCTACACATATACATATACACATACATATATATGATGTGGAAGTAGAAGGGGGACTAAGTAGGGAGAGGGAAAGGAGGTACAAGAAAGTGCTGTGGGGGTCAAGGATGAGAAAATACAATGATGTGTTGGAAAATATTTGGTCACACTGTGAACTCTGAGTTTGCATTTCTGTTAATTAAATAAAATTAACCTTGGGCCAGGAGGCTGCGTGGGCAACTCGTTGACAGAAAATAATCGTAGAGCCTTAAAGGGCGTCAGGGAAAGAGAGAAAGACACACGAAGTAGTAGGGAAGGGTTTGGACTGGTACAGCTTTTTCCAGTTTAATGAAGTGGAAGCAAATTCTTCTGTGGAGGCCAGCAAGGAGAGAGGATTAACTAGTTGCTACCCAACCTCTCTGACCTCATAGGTTTTCACCCCAACCTTTGAATCTCGAGTCTTATTCATAACTAGAATGACAGAGATTTAGTTAAAGCTACCGTTAATGCCAGCAACAGGACCAGTGCCTGTGGGAACAGACTTCTCGCTAGGCTGAGACCTGAGTGGTCAGGCTGCTGATAAATAAGCTGGCCGGTGCCTGGGGAGCGGCAGTTGCTGGCTGTAGATTAAGGCACAGCCATTGTGCCAAAGTTAAGACAATGACGTATAGGAATAAAATGTCAAGGAAATAGAACAAAGAAAAAAGATGGAGTATATATTTTAATTTTTTACTTTTCTTGTAAGTTTTTATGGCTATAATCTCTGCCATTGTATATTTGGTAGTTTTTTGAAGTATATGGATATAAACTAAAAAAAGATTTAAAACTGCATAAAAGATAGGTTCTTTGTAAATCAAGTGCCAACTAATAAAGCTGTTCACTTGGCTTTCCCATTCCACCCTGGATGGTCTCTTACTCATTACTACTACCTTTAAGACAGCTCCCAAGGTGGCTCATTGCTCTGAGGGTATGACTCTTGCTCATGGAGTAAGAGGTCACTGGTTCTAATCCTTGATAAACCTTCTTATTGGGAGCTAGGGACATGTCTCAGTAAAGTGTTCACTGAACATGCATGAGGATCTGCGTTTGAACATCCAGAACCTATGTAAAGTCAGGCAGGTCTTATGTGTCACGTATGCTCCTAAGGTGTTTCTTAAACATGCACCTGCTCACCTAAAACCACAGTTGGAAGCTGTAACCTCAGATGGCTTCAGTGTCATTCTGAAGTCATTGATGTCCTAACACACTGAATCAGAGAATGTCTTCCTGTGTAACCCTGCACAGAATGCGACAGGATGAACAACCTTATCAGGTTCCTCACACAAGAAGCAGCAAGATAGGCACCGTCTTAGCTTTTTGGTTTTTTTGGCTTCCTCCTCCTTCTTCCTCTTCTTGTTCCTCCTCCCTTCTCTCTGCTCCTCATCCTCTTCCTTGTCCTCCTCCTCCTCCTCCTCCTCCTC
>PVIU01014294.1:0-52557 GCA_004026605.1 Ondatra zibethicus
ATGGGGGTGGGCCTTGGACTTCCAACAGGGCAGGGCACCATGCCCTCTTTCAAGGAAGAAGGGGGAGGGAGGAGGGGTGGGGGGGTAGTGGGAGGGGACCGGGAGAAGGGGAAGAAAGGAAAAAAAATTTTATTTCTTTAATTATGTTCTTGAATGGAAAAAATAAAACAAAACAATGTATGGAAAATAAATAAATAAATAAATAAAAAGTTAAGTACCACATTAAAGATGGAACATAACCAAGTAAACACCACTTGTATACTAGAATTAATTTCATCTGAGACTTGATGTTTATGATAGGTTATAAGACCAATTTAAGACAAGTATTACTGTTCATATCTAATAATTATATCATAAATTATGGAAGAACCAATGTCAAACATTGGTTTATGAGAACCTTCTAATTTGTGTGTTTTAATTATCAATACAAGGTTGTCCAGGCATAATAATTTTATTACATCATTTATTTTCTAAAAATTACCTAATATACTTTTTGCACTTAAAAGTCAGGTAAATTTCTCTTTCTTGTAGGTTGTTTTTAAAGTGACAATGTCTAATTAATTTATTGATTTATCTTTTCTTTTAGAATTGTACTAGTTAGCACAGACCTATTATACTCTCTGAAGTTTTCCACTGAGACTGTCTTTCATTTAACATGTTAGTTTTCATTATCCACAAAGCTGTTCAGTCAGCTTACACTAAATTAAAAACTTCTTTCCATATTTATACATCTTCAAGTTGCCAATAAGACACCAGAATGTCGTCCTGCAGAATAAAGTAAAATATTTTCTGCTCCTTTGGTGAATTTTACCTAGTGGATTTCTGATTATCTGTATTCAAATATGATTACTGTTGTATTTTCTTCTATGTATCAGAACACATTGCCTTTCACATACATATTATGTCCATTTGTGGCAGAGCTGAAAGTACCTTAGCAACCAAACACTATTGAACTGTTATAAAGAGATATAGCAGAATATTTTGGAAGCTTTTAAATGTCTGTTTCTCCTGTTTCCTTGGCAATATTAAATGGGTTATTCTGACATTCTGTACACTGCCTTATTGGTAGTTAACCTGATTGGCATCTAAACATCACTAGCAGCACTGATGTGAAATTCTAGTTTGCCAGGGATTGGGTTAAAGTACTTATGGATTAAGTATAATTCTCATTTTAGCTTTCAATTTGTGATTTAATGGAAAATCAAATATTTACTCTATGGTCTCCATTCTAGGTATTGTTGATTTAATATTTACCATTAGTGGTAACAAATTAAACATATGTACCTGATATGTATATGAATACTGAGTAATACAAAAAAACTAAGAGTAGGATTTAGTCATACACCCAAGAGAATCATAAAACTGCAGAAGGAAATTATGTAGTTTTCAGTTTTATACTATATTAATAACAAGTATAAACTAACCGAATACCAAAGTACATGAGATAGATAGAACTAAGCAAGAATGAATTTGTCTTATGCATACCACTCATACTCATTGGTTTATCTGCTTTAAACAATTTTAAAAATACCTAAATCCGTACTGAGTATCTGACATCGTTTTTATCAATATATAGAAAGGAAAAAACTGCTTGTTTAATTATTCAAACTGATTAAAATAATGAAAGTAAAACAGTGAGAATAGTGTTGGTCAAATATGATACCTTAGTCACTTGAGTGACACTTTTTAATGACAGATAGGTTTCCAGGTATCATTGAAGAATGGATTTGGAAATCTTTGAAACAACTTTGCAAATCACTGACTGATCCCACATATGCATATATGTTTTACTTTTGATGCATCTGCATTCTGCAGTGTACAAAAGTTAGCTTAATACTAATTGTATCAAGTTATATCCTTGATAATTGAATACCTACATCTTTTTATATAAATAGGGGCCAGAAGAAAATCAAGCATCTTTATGCCTTGGTTTATGATTCAACATCATGAATCATCTATATTGATTTTTCTAATAGCAATTTCAAAACACAACAATTTTGTTGAGTTAGAATATCTAACAAAAACAGGAAAACATAATCACAAACTTTTAAACAATAATTCCTTGTGAAAGAATTTATTTTATTCTTTCTTTCAATAACTATCCACCTCTGCCCGAGTTTTAGGATTAATTGAGCACAACCTTTTATAAAGCATATAAACCTTGGATAACACTGTTGATTTTCTAAGATTAAAATACTGTCACAGAAGTTGGAACTTACTCTATCTGATCATTTTTATATTTTTGTTAGCATGCATAATGATTTCAGAGCACTAGTTTGTAAAATCATAAATTAAATCATGTTAATATATCAACATTACTGATAGCTTTGTTTAAAGGCAATTTCTGAGTGAAGAAAACTCCCAGGATATTCTGACCTTTCCTTTAGATGCCATACAATGACATACATAGTCTGCTCAATAATCTTGTCTCTATGGGGCACCAACAGACTGCACAAGATTCTATGCAATACAACTTCTTATTAGAGTTCAAAATTACTCATGCAGAACTAGCATAACTAGTATTCATGCACCAACCAGGTTTTTCAAGCCTATCAGAAATGTCAAGCTCAATATTTAACTTTGATGTATTCTGAGAATGTATTTTCACAAGCATAAGATATTCATTTTACACAAATTTACATGTATGTGCATATGTACAAAAGTGTGTATATGTGTGTTGTTATCATCTAAGTCTACCTAAAAATAGACTTTTGTCAGATGAATTTGAAAACTGTTAGAAAAAGGCAGTTTAGAACTTATGAAATTATTTGCTTTTGTGCTTTTTATACTCTAATCTCAAGGGAATTCATTTCATCATCCCTCAAAGGAAACATCACCTGGGACACTCTTACTAATGCTAAGACATCTGATCTAGACTTGCTCTGTCTAAACATTGTCCTGTATGTGTGTTGTCTCCACTGCCTGAAATTGTTTTTTTAAATTGGAAAAAAAACATAAAAGATATTTCTAGTAGATGCTATTCTTTTGTAGATTTAACTGGGATAGTACATGTACTAGTGTCATAATCTAATAATTAGATGAATCCATTTTTAGTTCAGGAAGTTTTCAATCAGATGTCAGTTTTTTTCCTGTTAGTTTGCAATAGAATCAGAGAATAGTCATAGTATTTTCTGTTTTCTTAATAAAAATAAATTCTTCAGTTCATTTCACAAATGTGTTGTTTACTAGCACTGTTTAAGTCTCTAGAAACACTTAAGAAAACTTGCTTAAGTGAAGCAAGAACACACAAATATAAAAGAGGCAGTATGAAATAATTGCAAAGAGCCTGTATTCCTGAGGAAGATTCCATTTTTTTTCTATTTATCAACAATTATTTAGCATTAGTATGCATATTTAAACATCTATTGGTGTCAGTTGACTCATCTGTGAAATAGATTTATGAGTTACCATTGCTATGAGTTATAAATATTACAAAATATAAAAAGTTTTTATAATAGTGCCTTGCCCATAACATATATTTCATAAATGGCAGGTATTATTTTTATAGTAGAGACAAATTGCAATTACCAGGAACATGTACAAGGTAATTACAATATGAGGTGATATATGTTATATTAGACAATTTAAAGATGATATGAAAATCATAGAAAAACACAGAAGCATAGTGTGTGGGGTCCTGGAAGAAGTATCCTTTAAGTTGAGACATTTTAGAAATGAATATTAGCTAACCAAGAAGACATTGAGAATGCCAAAAGACACTCTTGTTGTAGAATATTTAATGTGTTACATTTGTTTATGCTGTGGGATATTTGTTTAATAATGCAGAGATGTGTTGCATCATTTTATGTTGCATTTAACTCTGTAAAACTGTGTTACTTTGCCTATCTAAGACACCTGATTGATCTAATAAAGAGCTGAACAGGCAATAGCTAAGCAGGAGAGGGATTGATGTGGATGCCAGGCAGAAAGACTAAAAAGGAGGATAAATCTAGGCTCAAAGAAAGAGAAGGAGGACTGAGAAATGGAAAAAAGAGGAGAATGTCAGGGTCCTGCCACACTATCACACAGCCAGCCACAGTGTAAGAAGGGAAGAAATATATAGAGAATAAAGAAAGATAAAAACCCAGAGGCAAGGGCTGGCTGGTGGTGGCACACGCCTTTAATAACAGCACTCGGAAAGCAGAGGCAGGTGGATCTCTGCAAGTTCAAGACCAGCCTGGTCTACAAGAGCTAGTTCCAGGACAGGCTTCAAAGCTACAGAGAAACCCTGTCTTGAACCCCCCCCAAAAAATACCCAGAGGCAAAACATACTTAAAGTGAAATGGGATAATTTATGTTGGAACAGCTGGATAGAAAGAAGCCAAGCTAAGGCCAGGCATTCATAAGTAAGAAAAAGTTTCCATGTATCTATTTAGAAGCTGGATAGTAGACTCCCTAAGAGTAAAAAAAAAAATCATAATACAATTTTGCATTTTAATGTTGGCCTGTATTTACATGTAGACTCTGAGAAAGCTGAATATCTATATATATTCTATGCATATATATAGATATAGATATAGTCTTTAAAAGTTCTGCCATACAGCAGAGCACTTAAACAGTCTTTTTCTTTCTAGATAGAAATAAAAAACTAAGTAAAAAAACACCTATCACAGTGTAGAACACTGGCAGACCTGATCTGGCAAATGTAATGCGGTTCTTGGCCACCTACTTCCAACTGGGCCTTCAGGCTTTAGGCTTAGCTTTCTTGAATAGAAAAAGTGGGTGGAGTCAGGCACCAAAGCCATGGTGGAGGTCCTAGCTCCATAGCTTAGCAGATTTTTGCTCTTGCAGACTAAAAGGACTAGAGATGCACAGTAAAGATAGATCCAGATGGGGGGAAAAAGCAAAAAAGGTCTAAACAGGTTACTGCATGTTTGACAAGATGAATAGGCTTAAGAAAGAAAAAAAACTATAGGTAGTCATAGAAAGAAAGTAAGTAGTTTAAAATTAATGAAGACTTTAAGAGAGAAGTAAGATAATAATAAAAAAGAATTCACATAGAGTTGGTAAGTACACCGGGAGACTGGATCCTATATAGTATGTGCTGATTTTGAAATTTTTCGTTGCTGATGAGTGAATGACAGCTGCTAAGAGACATGGGATTCAAAGAGGGACAGGTGAAATAAACCAGCCTAGATATCTAGGAATGCCTTAAATTTAAAATAGAACTCAAAAAACTGCATTGCTTTGGAGAAGCGGTTTTGCTTTTGTTTCCCTAGGAAACAAGAGGCTGTGGTTTCCTTGCAGGTTAAAATGGATGAGGATTGATTGGGGGAGACCTCCTCAATCTTGACGGGTGATAACAATATATATCAACAAAGGTTACAACTGGTCTTCCCAGGACTTGGTCATTATCTCAGTTTTCTCAGGGAACCCTAAAGATGCCTTTACCTACAGAGAGTAGTAAGAAGTCTAGAAAAAAGCAATAGCTACATTCTCAAGAAGTGGGGTGGCTGGTTGTTGGTTATATGGTGAATTATGGATATTTATTATATTTTAGGGGAATATAGGGTAAAAAGACAACTATTTATCTCAGATATTTTTATTGGCATAGATAATGGTATATTGATACAAATTTAAAGTTATTTTTTGTTACAGTGGATGTATGTTTCTACACTTGCTTGAGATATAGTGCTATGTAGTAAATTTAAAAATGTGATAGTTAATATATATGGTTAGTAATCTATACTAATCACACTTGTAGTCACATTAGGCATATTTTTGAGGTTAAAATGGTATATTTTAGACAGATAGATGATCATCAAACATTTCAAAACCTAAGAATATGTCATCTAAGATGTTTAATAACCTAAGATTTTTCATGACAAAGAAACATGTCTGCTCCTGGCATCACCAATTTACTTCATAAAAGGATGACTGGCATTGAAGCAATTCTTCATGGATTTTGCTTTCAAGGTAGCAAGGCTAGGAATTTGTGCAAGAAACTACTTTTGCCTTGATGGCTAACAGTATGTTATACAGACTGGACAAGTTATATGCAGGAAAAAGGCTATTGAAATTTGCCTAGACAAGGCAGGACAATCCTTCGAGATTCTTGCTTCACAGAAGAATCTGCCAGATAGTCTGCAGGACACAAAGGAAAGCAACTGATGAACTTTACCAAGACAAAGCAAGAGAGTCTTTCAAATGTCCTGCTTCACTAAAATGATAACAGAAATTCTAGATCCAACATTGCAGAGGAACTATGAGTGACTGTACAGAAAGCCAGATGTCTGTGTTGTTAGGTAATATTTCATCCTTCTGGGGTTTTTGATGGAGTTAAAGACTAAATATTTAGATTTATAGCTTTCCTTAATTAGGATAGAAATAAAATTAGCTATAAACATTTGGGATCACTAAGATAAGATAGATAATAGAATATTTTCTCTGAATTTGCAAAATAAATTTGCAAAAAAATATTGTAAAAGTAATTCATGATTACTGTTTTGTTGTATATAGTTAGAACATTTCAATTTTACTTAGACAGAAAAGGTGAAATGTTCCAGAATATATATGGTGTGTTACATTCACTTATGCTGTGGAATATTGGTTTCAGATGCAAATATGTGTTTCAATATTTTATGTTACCTTTTTTAGCTCTGTAAAGCTGTGTTACTTTGCTTGTCTAAAATACCTGATTGGTTTAATAAAATGGTTAACAGTCAATAGCTAAGAAGGAAAGGAATAGGCAGAGCTTCCAGGTAGAGTGAATAAATAGGAGTAGAACTCTAAGCTTGAGAATAGAGAGAGTAGGAGCGAGAAAAGTAGAAGGAGAGAAGGATACCAGGGTCCTGCCACCTTGCTACACAGCCAGCCATGGAGTAAGAAAGAAATAGGGATATATAGAATAAAGAAAGGTTAAGAAAAGCCCAGAGGCAAAACGTAGTTAAAGAGAAATATGATAGTTTAAATTAGAAAAACTGGCTAGAAACAAGCCAAGCTAAGGCTTGGCATTCATAAGTAAAAATAAGTCTCAATGTATTTATTTAGGAGCTGGGTGGAAGGCTCTCAAAGAGTAAAAACAGTTACACAGTCTGGCTTCTCCAGATGAAATAACAAAGACCACAGAAATAGTATGTATTCAGCAATGAAATGCCTTTTGAATGAAAGTTTGTATTGCTGTCATAAATGTACCATATTTGTTCCTGATGTTATCATGCTCTGTTGATCTATTACACTATTGTGGAAGTAAAAGTGATTGTATAATTGAAAGGCTTATCAAAAGAACAATTATTCATTATCCCATCCATAATGCCCTTTTCTTCCTTTTATTAAGAATATCAAGCCAGGCAGTAGTTTCATACACCTTTAATCTCAACACTCAGCAGGAAGAGACATGTGAATATCAATAAGCTCGAGGCCAGCCTGGTCTACAGAGCTAGTTCTGGAACTGGCTCCATAGTTACTGAAAATCCCTGTCATGAAAAACAAAAAAAAAAGAAAAAAGAAAAGAAATTAAAAATCAGAATATTGTTTAAAAACCTGTTTCTGGAGCCAAATATAAAAATTCAATTTACAAATGTACTCAAACCAACCATTCCTATAGTCACTTTATTCACTCAAGAACTCAAATCAATCCCCATATCTAAAGAGAAGTATTTTATACTTGGCTTGAAATGTTCACAGACTTTTAATCTGCTGCCAGCCAAAATTCTAGGATTCAAAATGCCTAATTTGAATAGAACAACTTTTACCGAAAAAAGTAATTTCACAGATAAAGTTTCCCTATTAAGATCTGATAAAGGGTGAAAGTTGTGAAAACCCTTTTCTATGAAAGAAAATGGACTCCCTCATATTTTCCATTTGATGTGGAGTAAAAGGTCTAATTCTCAGATGCTGTCTTTTCACTCTGGATCTCTATTTTAAAGATTCTACAGAAATACTAACACTTTCTGGCAGGTTAAACAGGTCACTGCTCAAATGAGCTGAGAGCAAGTCTCCCATGGGAAAGTAACTGTGCCACACTTCCTCATTTCCAATATTTAAAAATTCAAATGCATAGGAAGTAAGTTCTGTATATTGGGAATGGTACCAACAAAAACATAGAACTGAGAAAATATTACCATTATTACTTGCTTTTTGGTAGAACTTTAATATATGTCAGATATATCTTTCTAAATGTAGGCAAAATGCAGTTTTAAATTTTTTCAGTATACCAGGTATATATTTTGTTCAAGAAAGCCAGAGGATAGGTAATACTTTTTCTATGAAACTTCATGCTATCATATCTTTCCTTCTAACAAGTGAGATGAGAACTAGTTTAAATACAGCTGAAAACTATAACTATAGTGGGGTCCTGGCTTAGATTCTTTTATCAGTTCCTGTCAGAAAACACTCTGATCAAAGCGACTTAAGGGAGAAATGGTTGATTTTTGGCTTAGATTTCAAGGCACAGCTCACCATGTTGGTAAATCAAGTCAGAAGGAGTTTGAACAAATCACATTGCATCCACAATTAGAATAAGCAACAGTGAATTCATATTGCTCTTCAGTTCTGTTACTCTATTTTACACAGTACAGGACCCTGCTGGGAATGATGCCACCAACAATGGGTATGTATTCCAGTTTCAATTAATGCAACCAAAGCTATCCCTTTCAGACACGCCCAGAGGTCTCTGTCCCAGGTACTTCCAAATTTTGTCAAGCTCAGTTACAATAGGAATAGTCTTACTGAATCTCATGGGATATCTTTAAAAAAATAATTTGAATGCCAAAGTTGCTCTTATTGTAGAAATAGAATTTTAAGGATGAGTCACAGCACTTTACTGATGTATCTGGCAAGATTTTTATGCAGATTTTTAAAAAAGAAATCTTTTGTATATGCTTTGAAATGAAAAGAGATGGTTATGCACACTCATATTGAAATACACAACAGTTTCATCAGGAAATAGCAAGTAGAAAGATGAAATATGTTCAATATACTGATGATGGGCAAAATGTATTAACACATCAAATTCTTGCCAGCATTTTCAAATGAATCAATAATAAATGGATAAAATTAATAAATTATGGAGAACATAGGAAACCAAATTGGCAAATGAATCAAAAATAATCAAATTTCCAAAATTTAAGGAAAAGAAAATATATACAGCCTTTCATATAGTACAAAACTCCTAATATTTAGGCTTCTTATACTGCATTTTAAAAGAAAGATAATTTTATATAGGTTCAGAAGCAGTAAAGAAATGCACTTGTGTGAATATAACTGCAAAAATAATCCTTTTATGGTCTTTTACAAGTAGTATCTAGCTACGGATTTTTAAAGAATGAACAAATGCATGCCGTGATGTAACTTTCCTAAAGTTAAGTGATAATATTTAAAGGAAAAAAAGAAAATGGAGATAAAGCTATCATTTCAGAACTATATCTAAAATATGTAGCATCTCACTGTGCTTTGCTTTCTAAAATAACTCTACACCAGAGTTTCACAATACATGAGTACTGTCCATGTTCCTAGTTATTTACTTTTCTCTTACTTTCTTAGAATATTTACTGTAATTTAATCACAATGTAGATACTTAATGAATTCTTAATTATTTAGTGATCAAAACTATCTTTAAATGATCATAAATCCAGGTAGAATTTTCAGGTAACCCACAAAAGGAGAAAAAGTACTGTTGATAGACCCAGCTAACACTTCCTTTATAATAAGCATAGTTCTAAGCTATGTATATATATACATATTTACATATATAATTAAAGAGTTTAATAATCTCATGAAAAAGATATTTTTACTAACATCAAAAAATGGGAAAGGAAAGGAACAGAAAGGTGAAGAATTTGCTTGCATTTTTAGCCCCTATGCTGTCCTGGGATTCGTGGGCAATAAGGATACTATGCCCTGCCATGTCTCAGAAAGAACCAAGAAAAATTTCATGCTCTTAGCATGGATCTCTGGGATTAGAACAATCCCCAAAAGCTTCTACAGTTTATATTGTCCTCTAAGGTCTTGGATTTATTTTACCAAGAACATGGTTGCAACCAAATACCTTTACATTCTGATTTTGATTCCTTAGAAAATATATTCTCCTAATACAGCACCCATTGTTACTCTGACTGCTCTAACTGCATATTTTGGCAAAACAACAATATCATATTCCAGAGAAGCATGATTACATGTAGTTTTAACCAAAGTAAAAATGAATACTCAAATATATATCAGCAGTGGATTGACTTCTAGTAATTTCCTTTACACTTTTTATGTTTATTGAATGACTTTTTCTTTGTAGACCTGACTGAGAACAACTTGAATGTGGGACTATATTTTACTCACATGAAAATGTCAAGTCACGTGAAAAAGCAATAAAATCATAGAAATACTGAGGGAACTTATAGTAGAATGTTGGTGGGTACCTTGTTTCCCTGACGTTCATTGTCTGCACATATGACAGATTATTGAAAAGGAAGAAGTGAGAATATTTTTCATTTTCTAACACTTTAACAAATAAAGAACAATTTTAGATGCCATTTGTCAAAATGTAAACATAATTCAAGTGATAATCATCACATTTTTCCTTTTTCCACAGTACAAAGAGATAAAATGAATGCCTTCACTTCTGAATTCTAAAAGGCACCTCAAGTACAAGCATCCAGTTTTATTCATCTTTTACTTCCAAGCACTTAATTCAGAAATGGACACTGAGTACAGTGTTATAATTTTCTACTATAGTGATCTGTAAGGTTAAAAATCTAATCATCACAGAACCTATGAGGACACACATGAGGCATTTAAATAGTACATGATATAAACTTGAAATCCAAAGCTTTAGTCTTTTCCAAAGACATCTGCTAAATGAATGATCGTGGTTATTGTTTAATCTAATCTACAGTAAGTATAATAGTAGTTATATTGATTGTGTTGTAGATTTTAAACTCTACAGTGAAAAGCTAAAATATTTATGTTTTAAGAGTCTCAAAAGCCTTTTGAAATATACATTGTTATCTTCTAAACAGAAGCAGAAAGGGCTTAAATTATTCTCTCAAGGTCACACAGTTAGCATATAGTGAATTTGAGAAGAAACTTCAAACTGTATTTTTCCAGAGTGTCTAACTCTTGCTATGGAATGTGCTGAATGTTTGGTCCAAGATATGTGTATACTTTTCCTTCAAAATAAGTACACTATTTAAATAATATCAATGAATACTACATCAGGCCTTTCAAAAGAACAATATCAAAGAGAGATGGGAAGCACTATGAAGCCCACTTTCCCTGTCTAGTGATAATCAGATTGATTAGACATGCACATTTTTTGTTGCTAAAAAAATAACTTACAACTTTAAAGCTTCAAGAGAAAAACTGAAAACTTCTGGAAATAACACATTTGCTACAGATACATTTTTTAAAAGAATCTATAATCAGGGTCTATAACCAGAACACTACAGAAAATCTTTAGTTTAAGGTGAGACAAAATAAAAGTATCTCCAAGAACTGGATGTGTTATTCTCTGTATTTTAATTCTAGTTGAGTTCAAAAGCGCCTTATTAAATTAACCCTGAAAGGTAATATTTCTAGGAAATAAACAGTGTGTATGTGTGTATCATGCATGAATGTGTATATGTGCATGTTCTTACTATACCATTTTCATAATTTTGATGACATTTAAATGTTTTTTCTTACTGAATTTATGATTTAGTAAATTGAAAGATAGTAAAAAAATAGTTCTAGCTCCAATTTCTGTCTTATGGCGTAAGGTCAGAGTAGAGCAAATTTGAGCTTCCTTATATGTGTTGAAGTAGTCAAGAGAATAAATACATTATTATGTATTGATGCAAACATATTTGTAGAGATAGAAATATTTCTGGTTTTGTAATAAATATGTCTAGGCACAAGGTCTAGTCCTCATAAAACACAAAGAATCAAATTGTATCTGAAACTATTGCAAGATATTTCTTATCCATAAAGACCAAATAATTATTTAAAACATTAACTTAAAAACAAATCCAATATAACAATGCCATTGAAATTTTTTCTTATTTATTTTTGAGATTTTATTTTAATTACATTTCTCCTCTTCTTCTAAATCCTTCTGTATATGCCTTTCAACTCTTCAAATTAATGACCTCTTTTCTCTTTTTTCATCATTTGTTATTGCATCCATATATGTATTTGTATATTTGAATATAATCTGCTGAGTCCACATAATGTTACTTGTATGTATGTTTTTAGGGTTGATCCTTTCCACTGGACAAAAAATTGACATGCTCTCCCTGGGGAGGGTCACCTCTTCTTCTCCCAACTTTATTCAGTTGCCCATATTTTTTTCTGTACGGTTATGGCCTCTTGGGATGTTTCTTGTGAAGTTTGGCATGTTCATTGGTGTCATTGGTGTTCAGCTGTGATTTGGGAGGACATGTTAGCAAAACTATGTGGGTATAGCTTCTGCTGATACTAGGAGACACAAGAAATATCTATGATCCTTTGTATCTTGGAATCTTTCAACCCCCTCTTCCACAATGTTTCCTTTGCCTTATGTGTGGCAGTGTTTTGTAGATGTATTCATTGGGACTTGGCACACAACTCTGCATATTAATGGCCTATGGTTTTCTGTTGTAGTGTCCATCTGTTGCAAAGAGAAATTTCCTTGATGAAAGATGAATACACTTACCTGTATATATAAAAACAAATATTTATGAATTGTTGAATTCCTTAACATAATGATTTAGGAAAAGTATATAATTAATCTGAAAATTTTAAGATTATTGACTGCTAGAAACACAGACATTGTAGTTTTGCCCAGTTCATTGATCAGATTAATGTACCTTCTAGGCACTAAATGGGCTACTGAACACTGATCCTTGACTATTTTCCTACGTAAAACTACAATGGATAAACATATCACTAAAACTCTCATAACTGAAACACCAATAAACTTAATTTGCTTAGAAATCTACTTTTCCTTCCTTGGGGACTTGTGGGTGGCATGAGAGTCCTTGTGCTCACAGATAAGCACTGGGAGAAACAGGAATGTTAATCACACAGGGTTGTCAATCAAAGGTAGGAATGAATAACTTGTTATCCCTTCAGAAGGCTGGGTGAGGCCATAGTTAATAGCCTGATGACCCTTGAACTGTCTATGTGATTGAGACCACACTGGATCCTCCTCCTATTCTTGCCTTGACCTTGTCAATTTATAGAACTTGTCTTTACGGAAAGTGTCACACATAGTCAATCTATACAACCCATTTTTATGGAAGATACCACATCCACTTTACAAAAAGTTTTGTTGTTATCACACCTTAAGTTTTTTGTGAACATAGGATTGAGTTAACACCCAAGAAAATTTTTGCCAAATTGTGCTGTGCTTAATAATGTCTATAATAAAACACTTAGGGACAGACTTCCAAAGTTTGAACCAATGCAGGCTACTAAGTCATGCTGAACCGAACTACCACCTTGTCTCCCATGGATCATTACTCTGTTGGCCATGGTAGTTTCAAAGACCCCTACAGGGGCTATTATACACCTCCTGAAGAATGCTCTTAAGCTTGCCAGCATTTGTGAAGTTTTCAATCAAGTATTAGATTTGGTCAATCCAGATCACACTTTGTGTTGCATAGTGATTTGTATTTGCATTATGAGCAAAGCAATCTCTCAGGATATTGTTTTGCCTCTCAGCTGAAATCATCACTTGGAGTTGGAAGCACT
The DNA here is from genome assembly GCA_004026605.1 of Ondatra zibethicus. Taxonomy (NCBI): domain Eukaryota; kingdom Metazoa; phylum Chordata; class Mammalia; order Rodentia; family Cricetidae; genus Ondatra; species Ondatra zibethicus. Next base: position 13,645 of record PVIU01014294.1, read on the forward strand.
ACAAGCTATCCATACAAGGAATGGATTTTGAATATACTATATAGACCATGTTTTTCTGGCTTTTTCTCTGGATTTGTTAAAGGAGAATGTCTATATTTCTTGTAAATGTACTAATAATGATATCTTTTATAAAAGTTTCCAGATTTTTTCTATGTGATCCTGAATAAACCTTGTCAATGGTTGCTGGCCTTCCAATAGTTTCTCTACTTGGCTTCCTTCTGCAAGCAAACAGGTCCCTCATCTTACAGCAATCTTAGCTATTACCACATCTTCCTTTGTCCATAGAGGAGCCAGTTTCCTTGTATACCATAATGTCCTTATGTGTACTGCTATTTGTGTCAGGACCCAAATTCATACCAATTCACCCTCACTATTTTGTACTGTTATTGTACATTGTTGTGGGCATCTACATGTTTATTTTTAACTACTTTTCATGCTTCTGTGGTGAAATTTCTAACAAGAAGCTATTGAAGGGAAAATTGTTTATTCAGGCTTATAATTATAGCTAATAGTTTTATCATGGTGAGGCAGACATGTCAGCAGGTGAGGAAGCCTGGGCTCAGGAGCAGGAAGCCAGCTGTGTACTTTCTCCAATGACACACTGACTCCTAAAATTGATGATCAAGTGTTCAAACACACAATCCTACGAGGGACATTTTACATTCAAACAAATCATACTATCCTATGACCTCATAAGCACATAGTAATCTCATGGGGAGAATTGCATTTATTCAAACTTCAAAATGTCCAATAACCTCTTAGTCTTAGCACTTCAAAAGTCCAAAGAACAAAGTGTTTTTGAGACTCAGAGTAATCTCTTAAGTGTGACATCCTGTTAAATCAAAAAGCACATTGAAGAAATGCTAAGGGAGAAAGTAATCAGAATGAATTGTGTACTTCTATGAAACAATCATATAAAAATGAACAAATATGAAGGGCAAATATATGTATTTATAATGTAGAATGATATAGACTATACATTCGTTTTCTTAAAGAAAGAAATGGGATTATTGCTAGGAAGTATAAGGCAGAAGCCCAGCAGGTAAAAGACCGAATCCTAGAGCTTCAGGGTGAATTCATGATAAAACCTTGTAGGACAAAAGGGGTTTAGGTGATGCTACCTTTCCAGCTATGCTGCCCGCAACACACACAGCCTCTCTTGGACTGAGTCTACTCTATGTGTGCAGTTTCCTTTAGTGGATGTCCCATCAATTTGGCACCACCATCCTCTGGTAGTCTTAATTTCAAATTTAGCTTTACTTTTAGGATTGCATGCATTTTTCTCAGGGCCTTCTTGGAGAAATTCCAACTTTGCCACACATTTTCTAGCTTCATTGGCTTACTGATACTGTGGAACAAGACACTATGTTCTCTCTATCCTGCATATTTCACACCTATAAATTCAGTCCACAAGGATAATGTTGTGACTTCTGTTACCACCTCAGGGTGTAACCTGGACCTGGTTTTTGTGTGTTTCCTTCTATATGCTGTGGTTGGTAAATCTGTAAAATCACCTTCCTATACAGTTATTTACAAATAAGGTACACTTCTTGCATCTTCCTTAGTTCTAACTTTTTTTTTGCATTTTCATGTATTGGAGCCTTTGATGGGGTATAACCTTGCCTGCATAATACCTTTCATATTTTCCTGGTATAGAATGACAGAATTTTCTTTAATGGCACTAATGGCTTTATCAATTACAGCTACTTTCAGAGTTATGGTACCTAGATTGGCTGATAACCTGCCTCCTCACTCAGTGGTATATAATACAAATGCTGTCCCAGTGATATTATAAGGACTTTTCCTAAAAAGAATCTTTAAAATACTAAAACCATAATATCAGAGGGTTTGTATGATTATGGTCATACAAGTTAGAGTTAAAATTATTAACTACTAAAACTCTAAATATAATGAAACTATAATTATAGTGGGTCTTAAAGTAATACTCCCCTTCAACTGTGTCCAAATTGAAATAATCTACTTAAATCAGACACTTTAAAAGGCATAAAGTGCAAATAAGCAAAATGAGTACATCGTTTCTAATTTCCAATGGATAATAAATTGTCAAAGAAGAATTTTTGATTAATAACTCCATCTATAGTCATTTGTTAGTTTATTTTTATTATATGTTCCTTGCAAGTTTTTAGGATTTTTTAAAAGTCTTATTTCATCACATTGAATTGCTTGCTTTTGTACTATGATCATGTTATTTTTGTTATTATTATTAAATACAGTTTAATCATTTGCTTTGTCTATATTCTTTTGTTTCACTAAAATATTATGTATTTTGGACCTTTACCTCAAATGACATATTTCATGATAATTTTGGTACATTAAAATATTTTATTGATAGTTTTATTATAATTTTATTAAGATAAAATTAGAAAATACATATAACATTAACCATATTTAAACCTATTAACAAATTTAACATTAACCTGTCTGTGATTATATTACCACTTACAATGTATCTTTGTAGAACAGACTTAAAAACCTATATGAGAAGCTAGAGGATATTCTAGCCCCAATCTTGTTGCAACTAGCTACTCACCTTTTGATAAATGTTACAATTATGATGCAATTCCTGTTCTCAAAGTATTTGTATTAGGGTCATAGAAGTTAAAGAATTGACAGTAGTGCAAAGAGTTAAATACAGACAAGTAAAAGGAAATTTTTTTTATTTTTATGATTACATTTTGATTAAAAATATTATTTTTATACCAAAGTTATCTTCTTTATGAAACAAAAGATTTCTGTGGAAAAAGTAAAATGGTTCGAAGATTGTAGTTCTTAGAGGTTGTGGGAACAAGAGAGTCTAACTAATCCAATGTATCAATAAGTAGACATGTCTCTCCTTGAATATTTCCAGTAGCAATAAATTAGTAGTTTACCAGTAATTAGTTGGAACTTCATTAGTTTAATGTCATCATTACACAAAAATCATGCTCTCTACCAATCAGGCAGATGCTATAAGAAAACAAGGGTGAAGAATCTAATTTCATCTTGTCAGAAAATAAGAAACAAAGTAGTAAGTGAATGTCAGACATGTGACTTAAACTGCATCTTGAAGGGAGGAACGGGAAGTGTGACGTTTGGAGAGATTTAATAGTTTTAGTTCTTTGGCACCAACATTTGAGTACAAGGGTGTAATGGGGAGTGAAAATGCAGAGATCAGAAAGTGACTTCTGAGGATAATCTGTACCAATTTGTATAAGTTAAGTTTCATCAACAAGGTTCTTTAATAGTTCAGGGATATATAGTCCTATAATATAATAAAAAGGAGAGGTAACTTAGGCTCTTTGACCCTGTCTTGATTTTCTGTTGCTGGAATTTTGTCTGCCTTGTGTATAGGTCTTCAGCATGCTGTTTCAACTACTTTAGATTTATATAATCAACCCACAGTCACCAACCATCTCCAGTTCTTATAATCTTTCTGCATCCTGTTCTGCAATTATGAATGAGCATTTGGGAGGAGTGGGGATGTGGCATTAATGTCACATTTAGGGAAGGATGTGGCACAATCTCTTTTTCAGTGCATCTTGACCAGTTGTGGGTCTTTGTTAATTTTTTTTTCTGATGAGATTTGAGAGATGTCATTGTTGCGGACTTGCTGCTGCTGACTGTTGTGTGATCCCCATCTCTCAGAGAGCAGGGAGTGAGAAAATGCAGAGGCAATGACACAACCTCCAAAAGATTCCAATGTAAAGGCTCTTTATTGTAAAAGGGTTGGGGTTTTTATGGGATTAAGGGAATTAAACATCTGCAGGAATGATTTTGGTTGTCCCTTTAAAAACTGGTGGTCACTGCTGGTGTGTTGTAATTGTCTAGGAGTATGTGTGATTAGTTACTATGCTTTTGGTCAGCTGACAGGTTGTTTTGACCGATTTTGCTTATTTATAGTGAGGTTGCATGTGCTTGCTTATGCTTTTACTATTGTCCTTTTTCAGCTCACCCTTTTTATTTTATTTTATTGGGCAACCTAGTGGGAGTTATTGACTTATATATCCCCACCTCAGAGAGACCCCACCCCCAGCATTTTGATCTGTGCCTGTCTTAGGTTGCCCTGTTGGATAGGATCTTACCTCTTACTTGTCTTTGACATCTAGTATTCAAAGTATTGGGTCCCCAGAAGGTTCCAAGAAGTCAGAAACAAGGGGAGACTTGGAGGAAAACTAAAGCTTTAAATGGCTTCCTGTATTTACTTTAGCCAAGCATGGACCACTTCTCTTGGAGATTTTGGTTCAACGCATTCCATAGCCATTAACACTTGGAGTGTTGCCTTGTTTACCTGCTGTTGTCACGATCTTAGCTGTAAGATAAACTTAAGCAGAAATATTAGAGCCACCACCACCCCTCCCATAAGTCACCATGCAACAAGTTTAAGAGTGTCTATCAGGGATTTTATGTGATCCCATACTTGGCCAAAGGATGTAGTTGATAGGTCCAATGGATGGACCTGTGTTGAATTAAGTTGTATTAGAATAACATACTTTTGATTCCATGGTCCCAATAAACTACCTCTTAGTTGCCATCTTACTAAGGACATGTTAGAAACTCAATATGGAGTTAAGCAAAGGCACTGAAATTGATAATCACAATTGGTCCTTACCAAATACTGAAAGGTCTGTATTTCCTCATCTAACCTCATCTTGTAACAGATATTATTTGCCTGAATTTTTCTTAATAACAAATATTGGAGTATTGAACCTGCTATGGGATGTTTTAATATGTCTGAAGGAAAGTTGCTCCTTAACCAAATTTTAAAAGCTGATAATTTGGGATACATGATAGGCCACTTATCCAGTCATACTGTTTACTTTGTAAGTCAATTTAAGGCTATAGGTTGTGGCCTATATGGTCAGTGGCCCTAGAATTTGGGGTTAGGACGTGTACAGTGAGGGCAGCAGGGTTGTTGCCCTGATTGGGATGTAATATTATGTGACATTATATCCTCATAAAAGGCCTTATCATCAGTAATAAGGACAGAATCCATTTCTTCTAAAAGGCTCCATCCCCAAAGGGTATGAGGAAGGGGGCATCTGACATAATAGGGTCAATCTGCCTTGGTTACCATCTAAGTCCTTCCAATGAAATGGGTGAACAGTGGTCTTTGATGTGGAGTCACCACCCACCCCAGTAATGGTGAGGCCATCCTTGGACTTCCAATGTGGGAAGGCTTTGGTATCATTGAGCGAGATGATTGTGGCATCAGCCTCAGTGTCTACCAATCTTTTATCAGGTTTACCATCTAGAAAAATAGTCATCAAGGGAGAGTGAGGAAAAGTGGGAAGGGTCAAAATGACTTTTGGGTTTGCGGGGTCAGTGTTCCCTCTTACTTGCCGGGCTGAGGGTTGCCTCATTTAGAGTTTAAAGGCTGTTGTTGGGAGCTTCTACAGTCTCATGCACAATGATAGCCCTTTTGGCATTTAGGGCATTTTGTCTTTGGATGAAACCTGGTACAATCCCTATGTAAGTGGCCAGACTATCCGCATCCCCAGCAAGTATGGTCTGATGGGGTCGAAATGTCATTCTTGTCAAGTTTGGCATTAACCAAGGCATTGACAGAAGCCAAAAGAGCAGAAATAGGCCTGTTCTCTGTGTCAATTTCATGAGCAGCTAAGACCTCCTTATGAATATCCTCATTTATAGCAAGTGCAATGGCTGTTTAATAAGGATGTCCTTGGTAGGGACAGATGGACTGCACTTTTCAACAGCATTGGTGACACAGGTCAAAAATTCAGGAAATGGTTCTGCAGCCTGCTGGACAAGATTGTGGAAATAGCCTAGATTGTCCTGGGGCATACAGTGTTTGAGGGCCTTGAAAGCTAGGTCACACACTTGTTTTCAATAGGCATTCAGGCCTATCATGGATTGTGAAACAGGATCAGTGTATTGTCCATAACCAGTAAGCATGTCGATGGTGATATTAAGTCCGAATCGTAAGTTTGTACGGGCTTGGGTCTCTGTTGCATCATCACAGGCTGAGAGCCACTGGAGGGGCTGAGGGGTCAAGAACAAGCTTTAACATAGTGTACCAATCATAATGGGTTTGAAGCTCATGGTCCATTGTCTGAGTACCTGCTCAAAATAAGGGGAATCACGGCTGAACTTAATAGCTTCCTTTCTAATTATGGCCAAAACTGTTAGTGGAGTAGGGACCCAAGGTTGAATGGCAGCACTGGGGACCATGTTGACAGAGAAGGCGCAAGGATTGGTAGGGGAGTAGCTGTTAGTGAAAAGCAATTGCAGGTCATGCTTATGGGGATAGGTGACATTGCCATGGGCCTACTTCCAGCCTCCATGGGGCAGAGGGCCTAATATCTTCCCAATGATAGACAGACTTAGTGGGACAAGGTTCCTTGGAGGGCAAGGAACTGGAAGGTTTATGTGGCAGTTCCATCATGGACCCTGTTGAGAATTCAGAATACAATATGGTGGAGGGGCTTCCAATGAAAGGGAGGGCATCTTTTGCACAAGGTTGCCCATGATGGAGAATAGAGGAAAGGGTCAAGCTAGTGCAAGTAGCCACCATCTGAGGATAACATTCCAATCCCGGAAAGGAAAGGTGATTCAACCACAGTCAAATGACCAAAATTTTTCCGTGAATTAATAGACTGGCCACCACCCTAATAGCCTTTAATAGGTGGTCACGTAACCAGATAAGTTAAGAAGAGAGACTAGGAGAGGAAGTCCAACAGCCCACACTCCAAAGAATGGTCAGGACTCCCTGGAAAGCAAGAGAGCCATCAGACAATCCCAGAGAGTGGTCCCAGGCAAAAGTTATCAGTGGCTCTCAGGCTGTGAGGGAGTCTATGTGAGGATAAGGATGGAAGGGAAAGGGAACCTAGAGCTCATTGATTGAGTGTGTTGCTTATAGTGAGGGACTTCCACGTTTTTTTTTGTTAGGCCATGGCCATATGCTCACATGGTGTTTCCCTGGGTGAAAAGGACCTGTCAAAGGGTCCTTTATTGGTTCTACCTCCTGGGTGGTCAGCCCTTATACAAAGGTACTGAGATAAACCTAGTCATGAAGGAGAGTTTCCATCCAGAAGACAAACAGGGAAAGAAAAAAAATGTAGGGATAGGAAAGAAAGCCCCAACTCAACAATAGCTTAGAAAACAAAAATAGAGGCCAACTAAGTGAAACAGCTGAAGTGGGATGTTGGTGGAGAGTCAGAATGGGGACAGCAGCCAGGGTAGAAAGCCAGAAAGAAAAATGTGCAAAAGAGGCTAAGGAGGATCCAAAAAGTGATCAAAAGGGAAAGGTCCATCCATGTTGGAAACAAGTTGTTGTTGTGTACTTGCTGTTGCTACCTGTTGTGTGATCCCCATTTCCAGGGAGGCAGGGGGTGAGAAGATATGGAGGCAATGACACAGACTCTGGAAGATTCTGATGTAAAGTCTCTTTATTGTAAAAGGTGCTAGGCTTCCTCAGCCCCCTTATTCTCCAGGGAAAGGTGAGTGTGCTATGGGCCCTTTCCACAGCCCCACAATGCAGCACAATCACACATGATAGGGAGTAGAGTCAAAACAGAACTCAGTTTATTACTGTGAACATCTGCTTATAAAGGTTAAGTGACATCCTGTGATTTGGCAGTACCTCTAGCCAATGAGAGGCAGCCAAACCCTCTCTCTGGCTGGAGGGGCATCTGCCTAGTTTTTTGCTGTCTCATCCTCACTCAAACTTGAGGTAGGATTTTCTCTGTCCAACAGGCCTTGAAATATAGGCCCTGAACTCGAGCCATGCTTTTTTTGTGTCCCATAGGCTTCAAGGTACAGGCCCTGAGATAATTTTGGCACAATATCTCCCCGTTTTGTTTTATATCCCACATTCTACACCCGGTCACCAGACCAGAATATCCCACCCAGGAGAGAGTATGGGTCAGGGCCACCACTATCCAGAATTTTGGCCTGGATACCCTCAAATTGGGAGTTCTTCTGTGGAGTGAGATGTGTCGAGCCTATCATAATGTACTCGAAGGACCATGTACCTGTTGGATCTGTTTTTGGAATGCTTGTTTCAGCCTTTGGAAAATGCATGGGCCAAAAAGACAGATCAATAAACCATAGCCAATGGCCCAATTAGGGAAGAGATGAGTGTGGTAAGCCATGGGGACCAATTAAACCAGGTCTCATAGGGGGTTCTTGACTTAAATGAATCAATATCTTTTCTTAACTCATCTACGGTTCTTTTAACTATCCCAGAATGGTCCATATAGACACAACATTCTTCCCCAAGTGCCCTGCAAATTCCTCTCTGTTCCATAAACAAGAAGTCCAAGCCTTTCCTATTTTGTAAGGTTACCCATGCTAAGTAATACAAAGACTTTTGTAAATAATGTAATGCAGTCTCTGTCTTTTCCAATTACGTCCAGCCAGGTCTGCTCACATCCCCAGGAAGAACAATAGTAATCAGGAGTGTTGTGACCCCCTGCAGTTTCTAATAGGTTGCCTCCTGGGCATACATAAAATGGTATCTGCAGGAGGGCATGTCTCCTAAGGACATGAGAATACCCAGGCTCATTAGGGTAAGATGCCTGGAGTAGGGTGCACCCCCCGCAGAGCTCCACATTCAGGTCTCCCTTCAATCCTCTGAGTCTAGTCTCCCATGATCCAGCTCCCACGTGTCAAATCACAGAGGTCAAACATCAGGTCACGCCACCATGTCTAGGGTGCCGTCATCTGAGAAGTCTGGTTTAGCATCCCTCCAGTGTCAGCACAAGACAGGATCCATGTCACCTTCTGTGGTTGGTTGGGGCTTGCTGCCTGGACCTTGATCCCCATGAGAAGAATTAACATGATTATTGCCAGGAGGGCTGTCTGAAATAGATAAACACCAATATTCTCCTCAAGGGTCAGTCTCCCTTGGGCAGTGGTTATTTTTCTTTTATTATGTTTGAATTTAAGGGAGGTCCACCATAATCTCTTTCCTTCTTTATTTGTCATCTTGGTCTTCCCCATTGTTCTGAGGGGGAAGGGAAAAATGTTAAGTTATGAGCAGGTTTCTATACTATAGGTGTTTCCCCTATGTTTGGGAAGACACATCCATATCTTTGGCCCTTTGTCAACAAGGGATCTGGGCCTCTCCATTGATTAGTCCTTAACCTTTAGGCAGGGCCTCATTGGTAGGAATCCATAATGTTTCTGGAATCAATTTTTCACATCTGATTTGAAAATTTAAAATATTAATGGTTAATAATGCCTTTTGCAGTTGTAAATGGGGGAGACTTCTCCCCCTTTTTGTTTTATAAGGACCTCTTTGAGATATTGGTGATTGTCTTTTGACAATCACTTGACCCTGAGGGTTATAGGGGATCCCGGTTGTATGGCATATATTCCATCTCTAGAAGAATTCTTTTAATGTTTTACTTATAAAACAGGGGCTGTTGTCAGTCCCAATGTAGCAAAACATTGTAAGAAGTGGCTTTTGGCATGTGTTGCCTTTTGCCCTGACTGGGTAGTAGCCCAGCATGCCTTAGAGTATGTGTCTCTGGTCACAAACATATGTTTTAATTTGTCAAATGGAAGGTAATGTGTTACATCTGTTGGAATCACTCCTGGCCCTTGTAAAGGGGGGTGCAGAGAAACTGTTGGCAAGTCTTACATGTATGAACAATTCTCTTTAGTTCTGTTGCAGGGATCTTGGGGTATAGGTATTTGAGTCCTCTCCAATTGACATGAGTTAAGAGATGCATTTGAGTAGCATTTGTATGGGCAGAGTTGAGACCTTTATGAGACAGGCCCCTGAAGCTGCAGCATTCACAGTAGCATTCTCTTGGGAAACAGTGAATGCTTGGGGCAGGGGCATGGAAGAAAATACTAAGGGGATTCTCCAATGTAGTTCTTGATATAGCCTCACTAACTGGGACTTCCAATGTGGGTGTCCAGGGTCACCAGAAATCCCTCCAGGGTGAAGCTCTAATGAGAACAATGTCTAGCCACCCATTTTAAGTCTGTTGGAAGGAAGACTACTTGTTCATCCTGGCTGCCCAGAACTGAAATAATCACACAGAAACTGTATTAATTAAAACACTGCTTGGCCCATTAGCTCTAGCTTCTTATTGACTAACTCTTACATCTTAATTTAACTCATTTCTATTAATTTGTGAATTGCCACATGGCTGTGGCTTACTGGCTAAAGTTCCCAGCCTCTATCTTCTTTGGCTCCATGGCTTCTCTCTGTCTCTGTCTTCCTCCTCCCATGCTATGGGCCAAGCCAGTTCTTTATTCATTAACTAACAAAAGCAACACATAGACAGAAAGGACCTCCCACACCTTAAGTCCTTAATTTTGAATGGAATTATTAATTTAGAGAGATCTTTTCCATAATGTCAGAGGGATGTGTTCCTGGTTTTTATAATCATATCAGCTATTTGATCAACTAGAGATTACACTCTGGGAATTCCCCCTATTGTGGTGTGTACCCATTCTAGTGGTTGTGACTGCTGAACAATGGCAGCCAACATGGTCTTTTTCCCTAATAATATCCAGCCTTGGATTGGAATGTTAGGGTTATAGCTCACCAAAGAAGCCTGATGGAGCTCATTGACAAATTCAGTGAGTCCCTGACAGCCCTCAGGGGGTAAGGAAATGATCTCATAAGGTTTCCTCCCTTATAGGAGATCATATAACACATCTACTCTCCCAGTCTCTATAGGTAACCAGGGCCTTACCCAGTTCATTTCTGCCAGTATCTTTTTTAACCCCAATAAAGTAAGAGGCTCAGGCAGGATTAATTGGGGTCCATTCACTTTGGCTTGAGTGAGTGTTAATTGGGATCCCAATATATGAAATGGGGGTACGCTTTGTATTTTGTTTGGAACTATTTTAAAGTCATGTTTTTGGAGGATATCAACAATAGTAGTTACCCAGGGAGCTAGCCCTAATTTCTTAAAATGCCCAATTATTAGATCATGCATATAACCATATTGGAGGGTATAATATTAGTCAAAATAAGGAAAGAGTATACTATACAATTATTTTTGACAAAAGGATAGACTATTGGCCATTTCCCATGGGAGAATAGTCCATTCGTATCTCTCCTCGGGTCGAGAGAAGTTAACTGTAGGAATGGAAAAGGCAAACTTGCCACAATCCTCCTCATAAAGAGGAACTGAGAAGAAGCAGTCCTGTTTAGATCAATTACAGTGAGGTAAAACTGTGAGTGGATAGCTGGGACCCAAGGTAAGCCCCATAAAGGGGCCCCTACTATCTCCATAAAGGCATTGATTGATCATAGGTCCTTTAGCATTCTCCAGGTCCCATTAGGCTTATATATCAGAAACACAGGGCTGTTCTAGGGGCTCATTGAAGGCCTTATCCACCCTTCTTTAAGTAGATTTCTGGTGATTTCCTTGAGCATCTTAAGTTTAAGTTCAGGTAATGGCCACTGCTCCACCCATACCAACTTACCAGGTGCCCACCTACTGTGGCCTCTACTTTTGGGGGTGAATCCAGGTGTCGGGGATCTGCCTGATGACAACTTGCTCAGTTTTATAATCATAAAAGGCTAAGTGGTCAAATCTTGTCCCAGGAGATTTGCAGGCAACCCTGGAAAAATCAGAGAGGCCTGAACTTTCTTCTGTCTCTGTCCAGCCCTGTCAAAGTTATGGGACTGGCCATTTCTTGAGACATAGATCTTCCCCCAACCCCTGTGATAGGCGGCCCCGTTATGAGATCCAAGCTGGTTGGGACCTCTTCCTTTCTGAGGACCATCCTGTCAGCTCCTGTGTCTATCAGGCATTGGAATCTTTGTCCCCCAAAGATCATAGTCATATTGGGTCAGAACCCATATACCACTGGAATGGTCCAGTTAACTGAAGGTGCATCTTTCCTTCCTTTGGTTAAGGGAGTTGGAAGATGCCCTTCAATCTAGGTTAAAGGTTGGTTTGCAATGGGTTTCCCATTTATATCAAACTTGGACTGGCATTCTGAGCCCTAATGGTACCCCTTGTAGCAGTGAGGGCAGGGAGATTGAGGGGGGTCCCTTTTGCCCCTGGGTCTTATTGCCCTTTTGTGGGTAATCCGTCTTAAAATGCCCCTGTTGACCACATAAGAAATATATCCCAGGTGTTTGCTTTTGCTGTCCAGCCACCAGGGCTTGAGTAATAGAAGAGGCTAGAGTTAGAGTCTGGGCCTGAAAGGCCACCATGAGAGTCTGATTGGTATGTGACTTGGTCCTAACATTCTGCGATGGCACAACCCATTGACTCATGGACCCTTCCCTAAGGCCAGCACAAGGCATCCTAGTATCTTTGTTCATACCTTCCCAGACTAGGAGCTCAGTAAATTGGTCTCTAAGCCCACCAGGTGGAGCAATTTACTATCAAGGCTGGTCTCCACACAGATAATAAAGTCTGAAAGTGACTCCTCCAGGTTTTAGCTATAGGTGCCAGCTATAGGTGATTCAGTGGGTCTTTCCTCTAGCATAGCCCAGGCCTCCAGGCCTGCTTGTCTAACTTGGTCCAGAGCCACAATCCTGGCTTGTTGGACCCCAGTGGAAAAGCCTTCCCCTGTACCAGAGAGCAGTGAATAAGTGATGGGAACTGGGGGTCAACCACTCTATTGAACTCTGCCCTTGTGTGACAGGCCTCCTTAAAGAAGGCTGTTCATTTAACATATTAGGGTCCCCCAGGGTGGCCTTAGCCAGATCATACCAGTCCTTGGTGACACCCTCCTGAAGGAGGGTCATGGTACAAGGGGAGTTGGGACCATCTTCAACCACTGCCTTCCTCAATTCTTTCAGGTTTTTGATTCCCAAGGATACCAGGCTAGGGGACAACATTGACCAGGAAGGTTTGAGTCCATAAACCTTAGCCCTATAGTCCTCAGCATAAGTATCACCTTGACGCTCTGCCCCACATTCCTCCTGGAGGCTGGTATATTCATTTTCTCCTGGCAAGGATGGAATCCCCTTATTTGTCCCAACCCTTTCTCCCATTTTATCCTCTCCAGGGTGGCTGGGGGCATAAGGAGGTAGCCACTCTTCATCACAGACAATATCTACTTTCCTTTTTGTCTTTGCCACTGCCTGCCATATTCCTTCCTCCTGGAAGTGCTTTTCAGTAAATTGCACCCATTTTTGATCTTCACTCTTATATGTCTCCTTTTCTCCCTTCTTTTGATTAATTTGTTACTTTTGGATCCTTCAGATCTCTCCCAATCAATCTTTGGCCATTTCCTGTACCTCCTCATCTGTCTGCTTCCCTGAAGTTGTGTTACCCATTGTGGGGTCCCCCTCACCTTGAGACTGCTTTGCCCTGGGACCCTGCCCCATGTTTTGGTGTCAGTTGCTAGTTTTCCTTAAGCCTCCTTACCCCCCAGGAAAAGGTGAGTGTGCTGTCTGCCCATTCCACAGCCCTACAACACAGGATAATCACACAAGATAGGGAGTGGAGTAAAAGCAAGTACTCAGTTTATTACTGTGAGGGTCTGCTTATAAAAGTTAAGTGACATCCTGTGATGTAGGGGTACCTACAGCCAACGAGAGGCAGCCAAACACTCCCTCTGGCTGGAGGGGCATCTACCAGTTTTTGCTGTATCATCTTCATTCATCTCTAGCCAAGATTTTCTCTGTCCAACAAGCCTCAAAGTATAGGTCCTGAACTCGAGCCAGGCTTTTTTTCTGTCTCATAAGCCTCTAGATACAGGACCTGAGATAATTTTGGCCCAACAAAAAGGGTTTTTACGGGGTTAGGGAAATTAAGCTGTCATAGGAACATTTTTGGTTGGTCCTTTTGAAGCTGGAGGTCACTGTTGGTGTGTTGTGATTGGCAAGGAGTGTGAGTCATTATTTACCATGCTTTTGGTCTGCTGACAGGTTGTTTTGGCCAATTTTGCATGTGCTTGCATGTGCGTGCTTGTGCTATTGCTCTGCCTCACTTATAATTATAAGATACTGGTATTCAGCATCATACTATTTTCATTTAGCAGAGTAATATTAGTAGGTCCTGCTCTAGGGCCTATGACTTATCTACTAATAAGTACTGGGCCTCCATATAGTTGCTAGTTATGGGTAAGTTAGGCCTTAAATCCAATAGAGAAATGGTTTTCTATACAAACTGAATCATGATTAATAAAAGCTCAGAGAGAAATTGGGGTTCAACCTAAAGATCCAAAAACCAAAGCAGCCAGTCAATCGTACTTACTTCATCAGGAACTCACTAGTTGGCAAGAACTGTTCTCAGTGATTTTGTGCATGCATTTTTTTTTCTCTAATTTTTATGACATCCCTATTTGAGATGTTTGAATTTAAAAGCTGCAAGGATCAGGATACAGAACATTTTCCTTCTGCAAGTTAGAATGAGAACCTCAGTAAAGGGTGATTCTTGAATTACTATATTAAACTTAATGGAAATACTGCAATATTTCTATTTGTCTGCAAAAGGAAACAACTAGCAAATAAGTAAAAATATATAAAAGACATAAACAAATTCTTCTAAAATTAGGAGCTGACAAGGAATACACACTCATTCTCAAATTTAAAGCCAAAGACAGTTGTCTATTGACAAAATTAGAGCTGGACAAATATATTTTAAATGCCTTAAAATTTATAAATGAAGAAATTAGAACATCATCAAACATTAGGTTTGTTGGCTTATTGGAACACAGTCTAAGAATGAAGTTGTATAAAAATTTTGAATGCTTGTGAAGAACTGCATGAAAACAAGACAAGAATGCTGTGACTTCAGTTTCTTCAAAACAAAATTGTTCTTGAAATGTGTTTTCATGCTCAGTCCTGGTATAGCAGATAGGAATAAATTTACTTCAACTGTTTTTATTCATATGCCTCTATGGAAAAACAAGTTTTTGCCACATGTAGCCTGCATTTATGATTTAGCAATTTATTCATGCCATTCTTTTTTTTTACTGTGCATTATATTATTACAATCTTTTCAAAAACAAAAGAAAATGCAACATTCTAAACAACAACAACAAACAAAATTTACTGGTAATATAAATTCTTATGAAATTTTCTGTGCTACCATAAGAAATTAAAGAAACCAATGAAATATTTAGAAACATTCAACATCAAAAATTTAAATCTAAATGTATTTTTGCAGTGTCTGAAAAGCTAAAAACTCCTTTTTCAAAAAGGTATTTTTTTTTACAAATAATCTCATCAGTTACAGAGAAATCTGCACAGTTTTTATACTGAAGCTAATATTGAGCTGCAATTGAATTTCACATTCTTAGCAAAATCGTTACCTGAGCACATATACGCCACATAATTTAGAACAGCCATTTATTAGTCATCCACCTCTTCCTCCTGTTTCTCATCTACTTCATTCTCCTTCTTTCAGCCTATTGGCCAACCAGGACCCTTCTTTCTTGCTTCATTTTTGCCTATGGCACAGTGTATAACAATGTCTTTTTACTACTTCTTCTTTAGTTTAGCTATTTTTTGCTCATTCAGTTGTTTATCTTTGGCAGACTGTTCAGGCCATATCTTACCCATTTTTTTTTGCATTATCTCCAATAGACAGGCCTGGGTGTTCACTTTTGATCCTTGTGCAATGTTTAGAGCAAAACAGGAAGAAGGCAGATGGTGGTCTTTTAGAGCATTTGCATCTTTTTTTCTTTCCTTTCTTATCACCTTTGGGCGGAACATAATTCTTCATCTCCCTGTCATAATAAGTATTGTCGTTCCTGGCCAAATCTTCAAACTTCCACTTTTCCTTTGCAGATATGACCTTCCAGCGCTCTGAGCATTTCTCTGAGAACTTGGCAAAGTTGACTGAGGAGTCAGGGTGTTCCTTCTTGTGCTCTACACAGCTGGTCTGCTTGAATGAGGCATAGGAGAATATTTTGCTCCACAGCTTGTTGGGGTCTCCTTTGCCCATGTTGAAGGTTCTCTGTTTACCTGCTGATAGGAAGCTCTTCCATCAGAGCCCAACAGAGATACTCCCTTCCCCAAGCTCCTGCAAGCCATGGTTTATAGCTAATATGGCCCTCTGACTCTTGTTTTGTTCATGTAATTTTTCTTAACCCTTAGAGTATAAATTGCCTAATGCACTGAATAAAGTTGGCTGTTGCTTGGGGCTTTGATTTGCCTAATTTTCATGCCCTGCTCTCCCAGTTTCATGATACCAACTAGAGTGGTAAATAGTAGTTCATGTTTGTAATCACAGCATGAAGAATATGAAAACAATAGAATTTGGTATTCAAATCCAGCCTGACTTACATGAGACACTGGCTCAAAACAACACTATCAACAAACAAAACAAAATAAAATAAAAACAAGGTGATGACAAAAAAAAACCTGAAAAATTTTGTGTGATGTGAAAGACTAAGAGACTAGAAAGAAGGTGAGCATATCTATTTGTCCATGTTGCTCACCTATACAAGGGATAAGTAAGTTGTAATGAAATCCAGCCTCTTATTTGCTTTGTTAAATTTTGTTGGATCATAAGCATGTTTCATTGTGATGGTTAATTTTGTGTGTTTACCTGAATTTTCAATGGGATGCCCAGGGATTTGATTTAATGTTTTTTTAGAATGTGTCTTTGAGAAGTTTTGTGGAAAAATATGATTGGCAGACCAAGTAAAGCTGAGTGGCCCTCTAATGCAGATTTACCTCCTCTATTAAATCCAGGGTCTATCTGAACAGAGCAGTCAGGTTCACACATGATTAAGTAAAAAGAAATTTCTTGGATCTTTAGGCTATAGTGTTAGTATTCTTTCACCTTAATATTGAAACAGTGGCTCCATTCTCAGGCTGAGCATATTGTTCTTCATACTCTCATGACACTATTAAAAGCTGTAAACTTCCAAACTTACTGTCTGCAGAAATGGAATCCTCCTGCTTTCATTACTATAAATCAGTTCACACCTGCACAAACAAAACCTGTTGATGCTGTTTCTTTAGAGAACATAAACTAATATACATATCCTCTTTCTCTGACACATGTTTTATATATATGTAGAAAAGATGTGTTATATATATATATATATATATATATATATATATAAATCTGTGGATGCATTTATAGTACAATCAAAGAACTTAACAACCAGAACACAGATTGTATGCTTTATAATACTAAAACAAATTTAGTATTTGGCACTATGATCTAGTACAAACTATCATGGGCTACAAAATCATGAGAGTGATATGAAGATATAACAGCAATGATAATAGCAACAGTAATAACAGGCATTAGGGGGAATGACAAAAATAGCAAAATGAAATTATTAGGCAATAATATCTAGGTGAAAATAGTAGTGGGAAGATTGCTTATACTTCCTGGCCACCAGGCTAGATTAGACCGGAAATAATCACACAGAAACTATATTAATTAAATCATTGCTTGGTCCATTAGCTCTAGTTTCTTATTCGCTAACTCTTACATCTTAATTTAACCCATCTCCATTAATCTGTGCATCACCTTGAGGTTTTGACCTATCAGCAAAGTTTCAGCACGTCTATCTCTGGCAGCAGCTCCATTGCCTCTCCCTGACTCTGCCTTCCTCCTCCCATGCTATAGGTAAAGCAGTTTCTTTATTCATTAACCAATAAAAACAACAGAAGTACCTCCCACACCATTTCCCCCTTTTTGTTTAAACAAAAAGGAAGGCTTTAACATAGTAAAATTACATATAACAAAACAGTTATCAAGCAAGAATTATAGTTACAATATTTATATCTACTTTATATTTTATCATAACTAAGGAAAACTATCTATTCTTAAACTCAATCAAAGTCTCCAGAGTATATAATATTACCTAAGTAAACAGGAAGTGCATTGTAAGCAACTTCCAAAACTTTAGAAATGACAGAGACATCTTGCTGCCTAGACAGTTACCCAAATTCTTCTGTACTATTAGGGCATCCATCTTCAACCTGAAGGCCCATAGTATCCAGAAGACTTTTCCACAAATCAGAAAATTTCAAGGACAGTTTCACCTATGCTGATAGTTTGTCTGTCAAATTTTTTCTGTGTCTTGCAGAGCAGAATGTTTAGCAGGCTCTTTTATGAAGCAGGAACCCTGAAGGATTGTCTCACTTTTATGCAGCTTCAAGAGTCATTTCTCTGTGGGTCCTGCATGTCCAGTTCAGCAGTTCAGGCAAGCGTAGTTTCTTGCCCAAATGGCTAGCAAACTCCATTAGGAGTATCTTTGATGCCCATCTTCCAATCGAAGTAATTGTTGCTGCCAGGAGCAGACGTGTCTCATTGTCATGAAAAGTCCTAAGTTATTAAAGCATTTTAAATGCCATATTCTGAATGTCTCTAAAGGATTTGAAGAATACCTATCTATCTGAAATACAGCTCTGTACATCTAGAAAATCTAACTAACATGACTACAGTCTTGATTCTTATAGGTGAATCTCTATTAAGCTATATTTCTTAATTATATATTATATTTTTAAATTAGCTGTATAAACACAATACCTTAATCAAGAACACAATCATACACATAACAAAACTGACCTTAAATTTGTATCAATAAGCCAAGATCCATACCAATGCAAATTATTCATATCTGTATCATATCCCCTGTAAATGTAAACAAACATTTATAGACAATATTTGGAAATATGGGCATAGTTTTATCCAAACTGCTTCCTGCTGTTTGGGGGGCACTATTAATCAGGTCTTTCATGGTGTATCCTGTGTGCTAGGTTCATCTCAGTGAACACTTGGGCAAAGTAATTTTTTGAGGGCATTCACGGTGACCTTTCTTAGGGTCATGCTCTATCAAACCACATTTGTCTGGAAGCAATCCACAGGTTCTCATCTTCTGTGAAAACCTCTTTTCCAAAGCAACATATCCTTAGACTCAAATTTTGAATTTAAGGTACCTTTGAAATATATGTTGGCTTGGCAGTCCCTAGAATCAAATGTCTCTCTGCAGTCAAAAATTCAAAGAAAACATAATTGTATACATAATCCAGACTCTCTCTCACTATTCCATCATTACATGGCTTATTCTTATATTTTTTACTCCTTTTATGACTATGGCTGTCTGTACTCTGTCTCTTTGAAGACTTTGATTTATTTTTAAAAACCATTTACTTCTTTTTATAACTCTATACTCTTTTTCTTCTATCTTCCAAGACTATGTACATTTATCCAATACTGTGACCCATTAAAGGTCTTTTATGTCTGAATCTGTCCTATTGTAAATCTGTAATACTTTACTGTCCAGGAGAACTTCTTAAAATGCTAAGTGCTTCTGAAAAACTTAAGCTGTAGCATTGCTAAGGGAAATATGGTGGAAGTCCATTAGTGCCTGAGACTGCCAGATGGGAGCCAACCTCACCATTTCAACTCTGATAACCAGTTGGCCCATGCTGCCAACAAGTTACTTGCAGTATGCTGTCCACAAACCCCATTTAAATGCTAAATAGCCAAACCTCCTAAAAGAGCCAGAGAAGTTTGTGTTGGTGAACTAAGAAGCTGCTGCTTTTTTTTTAAAAGAAGCTGCACAATTTTTAATGTGAACCAAGGCGCCTTGCTTTCCACAAGCCCATCTAGAAAAAAAACTGTGGCTACCAAGAAACTGTGTTAAACTCTGTTCTTTTTGTCTAGAATTCCTTTTCAAGCTCTCTCAGGTTTTTATGTGGATTTTAGTTGGCCAAGTGGGTGCCAATTTTTAATAGGAAGACTGCTTGTTCTTCCTGGCTGCCCGGCTACCTTAGACCTGAAATAATCACACAGAAACTATATTAATTAAATAACTACTTAGCCAATTAGATTTAGCTTCTTATTTGCTTACTCTTACATATTAATTTAACCCATCTCCATTAATCTGTGCATCACCACAGGTTGTGGCCTACCAGCAAAGTTTCATTATGTCTATCTCTGATAGCGGGTCCATGGCATTTTCCCAACTATGTCTTCTTCCTCCCATGCTAAAGGCAAGGTAGTTTCTTGTTCTTTTTTTAAAGGTTTATTTATTTATTTATTTACTTGTTATGCTTACAGTGTTCTTCCTGCAAGCCAGAAGAGGGCGCCAGATCTTCTTACAGATGTTTGTGAGCCACCAGGTGGTAGATGGGAATTGAACTCAGGACCTCTGAAAGAACAGCCAGTGCTCTTAACTGCTGAGCCATCTCTCCAGCTCACCAAGGAATTTCTTTATTCATTAACCAATAAAAGCAACACATAGACAGAAGGACCTCCCATACCAAAAAGGAGTTGTCAAACAAGATATTTTATAAATTCTTATTAAAACAAAAAATTATTATTATCAAATTTAATTAAGGCAATCTTGTGTTTTATTATATTACGAGCACTCGGGTATAAATAGAATAATTTTAAAAATGCAAAAAATAAGTATTTTAGTTTTGTTTTCTGTGGCAGAGTGTGGCCTCAGCCTGTTAACTGTTGCATTTATACAAAATTTATATTTATATTTACATTTACATTTATATATACCATATTTTAATGATATTTTTAAACAATTTAAAATAAGTAAGAGAAGCACAGTACATTGCATGAAATATGAAATAAAATAACACAATAAAAATTCTAAGTGTATCTCAATCTAACAGTAAACTTCATCTAAGTTACTTAAAACACACATACAGCATAAAAAGTTCAAATCATAAAATCTTTACAAAGAATACAAAAGAAGTAGAAAATGTATGTCAATGAAATCCTAATTCTTTGTTGATGTTAGTAAAACTAATTTTAAACAAAAGTGTTTTTTAGGAATGAAAATGATTTCTCTTTAAAGTACATCATGAAGTAAATGCTAAATCTCTAAACTCATACACAAGTCTGTATTTAAAAAACAACTAATTTTGAATATATACTCCCAATGGATGTATATAATTCCTCAAGCATTTTTTTTTCAAAAACATGAATTAATATAAAGGAAATGTACATACCATAAGTAAGGATCTTGGTTTTATGAATTTGCATAGGATTCTGAAATCAAGGACTGTGTAATATACATTTTGAAGCATTGATTGTCTGTTTATGACAATTGACCATCTAATAATCCACAAATAATGCTTCAACAAGTTGGTGAAAGTATTTATACACATTGCAACCTTAACAATGTGAAATAACTATGTGAGTAAAAGTAGCATCACTGTTTTGAAATCTAAGAAAGAACTCAAATGTATAATTTATAAATCAGAGTCATAATACTAAATTAAAAAACACTCAAACAATTATTATACCACTAAGAAAATGTGCAAGATATAAGCACAATAGACGATAGGAAATTTTACCATCATTATTGTTACATAAATTGAGATGAGAGGATGAAAATAAATGTGATTAGTATCAAATTTTAGAAACTGAAGAATAACATTAGTATAAGAATGTCAAGGAACTCAGGGTTAGGCAATAATAAAAGAGCAGATACTCTGTATTTTAAAACAATCATTGCAATAGACAATATCAAGGAAAGAAATGAAGAATCTTTGAAAATCAGGAATATACTTTTCTTCATCTTAACATGTCGAAAATGGTAAGAATTAGGATAAAGAAGCGTTATGGTGAATAAAAAAAAGATATTACAGAGGTGGCAGAGATTAAATTATAACTACAGTTATGAATGATTTTATATAAAAATTTTTGAGAAATAAGATCAAATAGTTTCTTACAAAAACACTTTAAACTTGAGTCAATACAAAACTGCTGACAAGACATATAAACATGGAAGTGATCAAATCAATAGCTCTTAATCTTTCTTTCTCTCAGGTAAATGGGCATAGACTTCACATTTCATTCTGCCAATCACTGGAAGAACAGGAAATTAAAATGTTAAACACCTTTCATACAGATCAAGAATAGAAGGTATTCATCTCAAATTATTTTTAAGACAAGTATACATGTGGCACTAAGACCATGGTAAAAGAAGTTGAAGGAAAAACTTTGGCTAACCTCACTTAAGAAAATTGAAAAAAGGCTGGCGTGGTAGAGAACACTTGTAATCAAAATGCTCAGAGGTATAAGGCAGGAACTTTGTGAGCTCAAAGGCATCATAAGACTTTCTTTCAGAAAAAAAAAATACAAATGTGTTTGAGAGGACCTGTATTAAACAAATAGAGAGCAAGGGTAAGATCAGGATTGGGGGAGATAAAGAGGTAGGGAGACAGAGATGGAAGAGAGAGAGAAAAGAAAAATACCTAAAACATATAAGAAAAAAATGTGAACAACTCTTAAACATGAGCAAATGAGTTTATGTCATCAATGCAAAGATAAATTAACACTTGAAAAATATATAGGAAGCATAATGAAGAAAATTATTACAGTTTTATATATAAGCATTTAGTATTATTTGTCATGTTCAGTTAGCAAATTAAAGAGGAAAATATAGCTTTAGTCTCATGCAGACTATCCAAAATCAGTGAACATCATGCATGTAATAATTTTCTCTCTCTTACTGTCTAGTAAGACTCAGGTATCCTCCAATTTCTACTTCCCTAGTGTGGAGATACAGATGCATATTACCAAATCTTGCATTTTTAAATGTGAGTTCTAGAGATTGAAGTTGGATCATCATGTCTGTGCAAGAAGAACTTTCCCCACTGAGTCATCTCTGAAGCATGGTAGAAATTGGAGGATACCTGAGTCTTACTAGACAGTCAATGTAACTAATCAGAGAGCTTTGAGCTTACTGAAAAGACCCCACTTAAAAAGTGGATTATCTTTACTTCATAATAGTTACACTGGAATATTCATGATTATCACTAATCACTTCATAACAGTGAGAAAATATTAGCCTAGGGGTCTCTCAACAAAAGAATGGATAAAGAAAATGTGGTACATAGGTACAATGGAATTTTATGCAGTTGTAGAAAAAAAACTAAAATCATAAAATTTGCAGGTAAATGCCTAGAACTGGAAAACTTTATTTTAAAGGAAGTAGCCCAGGTTTATGAAGGCAAATACCATACAAGGTTATACAAGGTTCCTAGCTTCTAACTATTGTATATGCATACCCAATTGGCAGGAATTTTATCAGGATTTCTTGGACTTCCAGGCCTCAAATTATGGCATGGGGATTTATTATTAATTGGGAATGCTTAGCCTTAGCTTTAGGCTTGTTTCTAGCTAGTTCTTTTTCTTTAACATAAATCATCAAATTTATATTAATCTATGTGCAGACCAGAGGGTCATTTACCTCAGCTGTGTATTGTCCATCCCCCTTTCCTGCTTCCTTCATGTCTGTCTGGTTGAATCTCCAGCTGGCTGGCCCCTGGCAAGCTAATTAGCTTCCCTACTCTTTCTGCCTGACAACCTATTCCTTATCTACCTGGCTACTGGATGTTCAGCTTTTTATTAGACAAATCAGGTGCCATAGGTAGACAAAGTAAAACAGCAACACATCTTTACATAATTAAACAAAGGTAGCATAAAGAAAAGCAAAATGGCTTTACATAATTAAACAATGCAGCATAAACAAATGCAATACATCTTTACATACTTAAAAATTATTCTGATACACAAACAAATGCAATTCACCCTTACATAATGAAAGAAATATTCTATTCCATAACAAAGAATTATAGGTAAATGACAGGGAAAAGGTCCTTAACACTGGAAAACAATGAAGCTCCAAGGGAGGGGTTGAGGAAGAGTACATTGGCAATTTGGACCATGAAGATGAAGGAATATGTGGAAGGTAGAACCATTAGAAATGAAATACATATGAAAATTCTACATGGAAACATTACTATTGTAAGCTAATTAAATTTTTTAAATTTAAAATAACTTAAAATGTTCATTTAGTACTGTCCACAAAAAGAGGATTCAAAGTGAGAGGTGGTGATTTTGGAGCTAGTAAGGGTGAAATAGGTACTGAATGTAGTTGTATTTTATTGTATATACAAAAGAATTCTCAAAGAATGAAAACTTAATTGGAAAACCTTAGGGTTTTTGGTACTAAGATGTACATAGAGTTTTATACATATTATCAAAGGAAAGATTTACTAACAAGAATTTTTGGGGTTTCGCCCCAAGACTCATTTTAGGGTTTAGATTGGCCATAACAGCAAGTTAAATAAACATTTTCTTTGTGGTATGTGATGGCAAATGAACAAACTTTCTCACTGCATGTTTTTCCAAATCAGTCTCTTTATTGTTCTGTTTCTATTCTACTTTTTCTGTCTTAATTCTAAAACCTCCTAACTTTTTCCCATCTTTTCTCTCACCCAAAAACTATCTGGTGTGGGAAGTCCTTCTGTCTATGTGTTGCTTTTATCAGTTAATGAATAAAGCTGCTATAGCCTATGAATGGGCAAAATAGAGGAAGGCCAGAATTCCAAGCACATAAAAGAAGAAAGAAGGCAGAGTCAGAGAGATGCCATATAGCCATTGAAGGAAACAGATGCTTGGGAAATTTAACGGTAACCACAAGCCTCATGGTAAAATATACAATGACAGGAATGGGTTAATTTAAAATGTAAGAGCTACCTAGGAATATGCTAGAGTCATTGGCCAAGCAGCGTTGCAATTAATATAGTTTCTGTGTGATTATTTTGGGTCTGGGTGACTAGGAATGAACAAGTGGTCTCATCTACATTCTTCTTGCTGGAGCAATAAAAATTTACAAGAGTAAGCTCTCATTGATCAAAAGAACATTCCTAGGGTAAGTGATAAAGAGCTGAGCCATTGCCTTACGAACACAAGGTTCCAATTTTACATGAGTAAGAACATGACCATATGGGGAGGGAGACATAGTTCCCAGTGTCAAATTTTGAGACATAGGTCTATTGTCAGCACACTGGCAAGCAAAATATTGGCATGTTTTTCTTAGGGTGCTTTGTGTTGTAACCTTGGTTGGATACCTGAGACTCTGACCTTGTGGATAGCTATAAAGTTTTAAACTCATGATCTAGTTATAAAAAGCCTTTAGTATATGTCGGGGTCCAAAGCCTCAACATAAAAACTGCTTTTCCCTAACTGGACCGATACGGATGCATGGGAAATAATGAGACACTGTTCACACAGCAATATCGGAAGGGCATCTCAGGCTTCATTCATTCCTGAAGATTTACCAGTGTTTATTCTTTAAACACCTTTTATTTCCCCAGGGAAACCAAGGTGGAGACCCAAAAGTACCATCACACCTGCAACTTAGTCACCAGCTTGGAGTCCACACCTCTCCCCAGGCAATCTACATAATAACAAAGAGAAGGAGCAGTCCATCCTGAGTTTTTTGTTAGGTGGCTACAGGTGATCTGGCAGGATAGCAGCTGCCCTTGGATCTAAGCACGGCCAGAGAACCTGGCTGCAAATATCTCTTATGAAATATGGGCCTACAATATAGTTTGAACTTGCTCTGAGATAAAAGTGAGCTAATTGTGTGAAATTAGTGTTAGCAAAAGAAACAAGGAAGCCTTTTAAATGTCCACAGTCATCATGGGGCAAATACATCTAGCTATGAAGCATGTCCTAGTATATTTTCTATATATCAAAATTATAAAGCCAAATGAAATATCATATTTTTGATGATCCACTCATATATGTTCCCATAAGACTGATATGTAATCATGAGATTATAGGTATACATTACATGAAAATGCATGATAATGGGGAGATATAGCTGTTACTGCACAAGTGAAATTATAGATGAAAGCAACAGAGTCAGTGGCCATGCAGGTCCTGCCTGGCAAGGTTTCTCCATCTGAGAAAAATTTTCCTCAGTGGGTCAACATGTGAATTATCAATTTCTATAAGTTGGCCCAAAATAACTCATGCTAAATTGTACACAGAGATTGTGTGTTTGTTTCCTGGTTGCACAGACACAAATAATCACACAGAAGCTATATTAATTACAACACTGTTTGGCCAATAGCTTAGGCATGTTCCTAGCTAGCTCTTGCATCTTATATTAACCAATTTCTATTGATCTGCATATCACCATGAGTCTGTGGTTTACCGATGCAGGCATACTACTTCTTTGGCAGCTACATGGTGTCTCTTTGACTCTGCCTATTGTACCTCTATATCTCTTCCAGCCTGGTCATATTCTGCCCTGCTGTAGACCAAAGTATCTTTATTCATTAACAACAACACATATACAGAAGGACATCCCATATCAACAAATGCTCCAGTGTTTATTCTTTAAACACCTTTTCTTTCCCCGGGGAAACCAAGGTGGAGACCCAAAAGTACCATCACACCTGCAACTTAGTCACCAGCTTGGAGTCCACACCTCTCCTCAGGCAATCTACATAATAACAAAGAGAAGGAGCAGTCCATCCTGAGTCTTTTGTTAGGTGGCTACAGGTGGTCTGTAACATATTTAAATTTACATATTAAATACTTTTATTTGGAAGTACTTTGGCATATAAACATTTATGGTGGTAACAGGTACAGGTAAATTTTATGAAGTTAGAGGTTATAGCCCATCTTATTAATAAAAACAAATACACATTAAGTAGAGAATACTTAAGACACCTGACATTGACTTCTGGACACCATATGTACTGACACACATGTGTATTGTATATAAGTGGCAGCATTTACGTGTGCAAAAATGAATTTTTGAACAAATATATTTCTGCACAAACATACAAAAATACAGTGCTAGAAGTTTTTCATGGATAATACACCTTTTAATTAACATTACAATGAATGTTGTTCTCAAGTTAGTAAGATGCTCAATTTTCTAGAAATGAGCAAGTAAGTGTTTTATTCTTTGCAGTCAAGAGACTACATATAAGAAAATCCAAATGAATATGTAAATGAATTAGAATTAAACTGTTTTTGAAATCCCTATGAATATTTATTTCAATCTTCTGAAATCAATCCAAATCCTAATTAGTAACAAAATAATTATAATATTCCAAAGGGAAACATGAAATATGGTACATAAATAAGAATAAATTTAACAGACATAATTTTTTAAATTATTGCTTGAAAATTCAATTGAAGATATTGCAAAAAGCTACATAGATACAAAGACACTCTATGCTCATAGTTATTAAGATCAATATTATAATAAAGCTAATTTATCCTGTAACATCATGGATTTAATTTAATTCAATTCAAGTAGAGTTATTACCTTAAAAGTACATTTTCACATAACACTATTAACTTATTTAAAATTTATATGGCATATTAAAAGGCATTTTCAGAGAAGGAATATAATATTAAAGAAATCAAAAAGTTGCAAACCTGTTAAAGTCAGACTGATTCTGTGATATTTAAATACAAAAATCTAAACTTTAAAACTTCAAAAGTATATATGTGTATATTTCTCTATGTACATAAAATACTTTATTTATACTTTGAAAAATATATGCCTAAAAAGACAAAAGAAGGAATCCTTACAATCTTATGATGTATGTTGATAAAATGAATTTAATTCATCCAGCAGGCCAATAAAATGCCATCAACAAAAAAATATGTATAAAACAAGGACTTAACAAAGAATTAATATTCTCAATATAGAAATAATTACTCCCAAACAATGAGAATTCAACAAAATTGAACAGGAATTACAGATACAAATATGTAATTCACAGAAAAGAAAATTTAATTGTCCAACCTTACTATTATTTAGGGAAATTCATAATAAAGCTTAAACATGTATATACCATTTTCTATTTACTACAGTTCAAAAATACAATTCCAAATAATCCAATTATCCCAGAATGTGTAGTGTATTGAGAACATAAACACAGACTATCTGATAAATAATTTACCAGAATATGTATTTGAAGATCTGTATATTCTATGGCCAAGCAGATTCATTCATTGTCTATACTGTAAGATTTCTTGCATATGTGCCACCATGCCTCTAATGCCATCTTTCAGGAGGTAGAAGTAGGATCTCAAGTTTAAGGTCAGCCTGGGCTACACAGTGAGACTTTTTCTTGGGAAAAAATGCACATGTAAAAAAAGAAACTGACACAATGATCTTCATAGAGTACTGTAAAACCATAGAGACAAAATCAGAATAAAAATAGACTGGATTAAATTATGTATATTAATTCAACAAACACTTACCCTTAAGTGAAAATTAATGGCATAACAGAATGTGTTTAAATACTGACTTCCAAAACATAATGTGGAACAAAGTAGATGATGTCTTCACCATTTGTATGAGATTTTAAGATACAAAAAGATAAATTTGTATAAATATGCAGTGTGAAAATATGAGTAGAAATACATGTGACAATATTATATTAGAAGGTGGAGGATCTCATTTGTAAGAGTACACTGAGGTTTTCTCTGTAATTGTTTCACTCATTTCCTAAGGTGGTCAGGGTAATGTGTATATAAATAATTAATAACCCAGTATAAAAGTAATTACCTCACAACAATGAGAATTCAACAATAATATAACAGTAATAAAATACATAAATACAAATTTACAGAACAGGAAATTCAATTGTCTAATTTCACTAATATGTACGGAAATGCACAATAAAGCATAAATGTACATATACATATATATGCTTTTATTATTATATGTTTTATTACACATAAAGTCTTAACAAATTTTAGAAGAAGAGAAAGGATTTTGAATTCTTGGTATGTTTATTTTTTTGCAAGGTGTATATTGCTAGTAGTTGATTTTAAGAGAAAAGAAAGGATTTTGTTTTGACCACTTCGTCAGTTTAACATGATACACATGAAAAGCAAATCTCTAGAGTTTATCACTTAATATTGTCAGAATAAATTCTCTTTGGTATTATTGAATTGGATGTTATGATGCATATTTATTTTTAATTAATTATTTGCAGCAAAAAGTAAACATATATTCTCAAAGTCTATATTTCAAAGATTTATAAAAATCATCTTTAAATAATTAACAGTTTACTTGGAAAAAATAAAAATTCAAAATTTTCTCATCAAATATTACAAACATTTGTTAATAAAGTCTGGCCTCAAATTACTTGCATTTTGCTGATTTAAAATGTTTCTAAAATATTCATAAAGCAAAGTGCTATCTGCTTAAAGGGGACCAACATTTCTAAATATGCTATAAGTTTATGTGTTCATCTTATTCCACTTAAATTAAAATTTCTAGCAAACAAACATAGATTCCAAGTTCATGTTTTATCAACTTTCATTTATTGAGCCTGTCCATTATTATACATAAAATACTTCATAATATACACATGAGAGTATTCACTAGATATGCAATAGACTTACATAAAAAGTTTCAATTTCATGTAAAAATAATTTGACTAATAACAAATTATTTGGCTGATAACAAATAATAAATTTCTTCTTGTGAGATATGAGACTTAATAAAGGGACTATATCTATAAAACTATAGCTGAAAGAGTCATGGAAATAATAGTAGTCAAAAATATAATAATTTGCATACACAGTATGATTCTCATTAACCTATGTGCTCATTTAGCTTGAGAAAATATTTTTATAATAGTAATTGGAAATCCAGTAGAAGACCACACATCTAAGAGTATTTATATGACATAAAATGATCATGAGGTAAAAAAAAAAAAAAAAAAAAAAAACTTAGACACAAACTTTGCTGAGTACAGAATTTGATGGATCTTGGAAAAGTTGGAAAGAGGGAATGAATATGATCAAATTTCAATGTGTGAAACTCTCAAAATAAGACTAGAGTTTGTTTAAATAATCACACTAAGTACAATGAAGTTACTCTGCTTCTCCATGCATAAGAACCACCTTGAAAGTGTGCAAGTGAACCTTTCTGGAAGCAAGTCAGTCTAGGTCAAAACAACACAGTAATATAAATGAGGTGGCTTAAACAATTATGCATTTTCTTATATTTGGATATGATAAAGAAGGTTAAGGACACTGTGCCAAAATCCAAGGTGTCTAAGGAGGTCTCCCTTTCTGGTTTACAGAGGGCCATCTTCTCTCTCTGGTCCCATATTGTGGAAAGAAACCTAAAGAGCTCTTGGAGATTTTCTTCAAACTGCACTCTTGTGTACCTGAGTGCTCCAATCTCCAACTTGGTATAATTACCTCCTGAATATGCCACCTCCTAATACCATTACAGTCACGTTATGAAATAAAAGTTCATATTACTTCATACTAACAATCAATCCATAATAATAAGGCTCTTCAAAGATTAAAGTTGTAGTATACACTTTTCAGGTAGAAATTATCTCAGAATAGTCTGTGATTGTACAAAGTAAATATCCCATTGGCCTGAAACAGAATGCACTGTTGAGCATTGAGGAGACCAGGGGAGTAAGCACAGGCTTCTAGGGAGGTCTCTTCTTGTGCTATCTAATATGAATTGCTATAATAAAAGGGAAATATTTTCTTTAGAATGCCTTGCTTCTATTTGGCAATATGCCCTATCCTCTCATCTTTAAGGACTAATCAGAATTCATAGTGATGGTTAAACTCAAACAAATTTAGGCTGTAAACTAACCACTGAAGAGAAAACATAAGGACCCTGCTTTATTGGCAGTACTGAGAAAAGTAAATATTGTATAAACACAAACACAAATATACAGAAACAGTTGTGATAAAAGAATCCCACTACAATGCTGTGTAATAACATCTCTGTTGCCAAAAATTCTGTAACAGAAATTATCTCTTCAAATGGAAGGTAAATTAAATAAACAGACCTACTATCTATCACTTGATCGCCTCCATTTGCAGATACCCTTTTCATTTAGATTTTGTGGTTTTGTGTCCTAATATAAATATTCGCACTCTCTCCAACCCTGAACTCTGCAACCTTTTTATCCTAGCTTGCATTTTATATATTTTTGAGCATTTGGGAGTTCATACTAACAGTGAAGCCTCTTTTCAAGTAAAAACATGGAAATTCTCTGACTGCATTCAGTTTTATATTGTCGGGTACTTCGATAAAATCCTGGCAACGAGACCAATATTTAAATGTGTATGAGAGGGGCTTTTTAGGATGAAAGCAATATAGAAGCTTCTTGAGGATTTTGACAATGCATTCTTTCCTTTGTGGCCCTCATAAAAGAAATGCTGATATAAGGGAGCAACCACTGAGGGAGTAGACCTGAGCCAGGACCTTGTCAGGTCCAGGTGTGAGTCTGGGACCTCTGAAGGAGCAAGCAGAATCTAGACACCTCTTCAGGTCCGGACATATGTCTGGGACCTCTGAGGGATTAGGCATAAGCATGGACCTCTGCGGGTTAGGGTGCAAATCTGGAACCTCCGAGAGAGTAGACCTGAGCCAGAGACCTTTGTGGGACCAGGCTCAAGCCAGGAATTTCCACAGGAGTGGTCCCAGACCAGAAACATTTACGGAAACAGAACTAAGCCAGCGAACTAGGCAGGAGCAGGCCTGAGACAGCAAACTGCACAGAAGTAGGTACAAAGGAGAAGGCCAGAACCAGAGATCTCTGTGGGTCCAGACATAAGTCTGAGGCCTCTCAGGGAGTAGGCCTGAGCAGGACCTCTGCGGTTCTGGGCACAAGTCTGGGACTTACAAGGGAATAGGCCAGAACCAGAGACCTTTGCAAGTCCAGGGCATGAATCTGGATCCTCCAAGGGACTAGGCCTGAGCCAAGACCTCTGACAGGGTAGGCCAAAAGCAGCAACCTCATCAGAAAGACCCCCAATGAATCAATCTCTATGGGAGCAGGCTCGAAAGACCCCTGGTATTGCAGAGCAAACCCCAGGAATGCCAAGTGACCTCCAGGAACATGGAGTGATCAACAGGGTGACTGGAACTGTGGCTTTGACTGTACCACAAGAAGCAACCATATAAACAATGGATACACTGGCACCTGGAAGATTGATCATCAGAGTCACAGACAGCCCCAACTACATGAATTAGAAATAAAGATGTTTAGACAAGGTAAGAACACACACGACACCAGTAAAAACTAGTGACACTACAACAGCAAGACTTGAACCACCAAGTACAGATGAAGCAGAAGAAAATGACCTAAAAATAACTTTAGGAGAATGGTTGAGGTCCTTAAAGAGGAAATAAAAAATTCCCTCAAAGAAATGGAGGATAAGACAAAATTTGGAAGACCTCAATAACTCACTTAAAGAAAACCAAGGGAAAGCAATCAAACATATGAAAGAAACTATTCAAGACTTGAAAACTGAAATAGAGACAACAAAGAAAACACAAGCTGAGGAAATTATAGAAACAGAAATCATGAGAAAATGATCAGGAACCACAAATGCAAGCATAAACAGCAGAATACAAGAGATGGAAGAAAGAATCTCAAGTGCAGAAGATACAATAGAGGAGATAGATGCATCAGTCAAAATCAACAGTAAATCTAACAAAAGCTTAACACAAAATATCCAGGAAATATGGAACACTATGAAAAGACCAAACCTAAGAATAATAGGTATAGAAGAAGATATTCAACTAAAAGCACAGAAAATATATTTAACAAAATCATAGAAGAAAACTTTCCCAACCTAAAGAAAGATATTCCTATGAAGATACAAGAAGCTTACAGAACACCAAATACACATGATCCAAAAAAAAGGTCCCCTTGCCTCATAATCAAAACACTAAACAAACAGAATAAAGGAAGAATATTAAGAGCTGCAAAGGTAAAAGGCTAAGGAACATACAAGGCAGATCTATCAGAATTACACCTGACTTCTCAATGAAAACAATGAAAGCTAGAAAGTCCTATTCAAGCATTATACAGACATTAAGAGACCATGGATGCCAAACCAGACTATTATACCCAACAAAACTTTCAATCAACATAGAAGGACAAAACAAGTATTCCATGTCAGAACCAGATTTAACCAATACCTGGCCACAAACCAAGCCCTACACAAAGTACTAGAAGGAAAACTTCAACCCAAGGAAGTTGGCTACATCAACAAAAATACAGACAATAGTTGATCTCACAATAGCAAATCCCAAAGAAGGGGAAAACACACAAAATAACATCACCAACAATGAAAACTAAATTAACAGCAACCACTGGTCATTAATGTCCCTTAATACAAATGGACTCAACTCACGTATAAAATGACACAGGCTAACATATTGGATATGAAAATAGAATGCATCTCTCTGCTGCATACAAGAAACAAACCTCAACCTCAAAGATGGACGCCTCCTCAGAGTAAATGGTTAGGAAAATTTCCCAATTAAATGGACTTAAGAAACAAGTTGGTATAGCTATCCTAACATCTAACAAAATCGACTTCAAACTGAAATCAATCAAAAGAGCAAAGCAGGACATTTCATATTAGTCAGAGGAAAAATTCATCAAGAGGAAAACCCAATACTGAACATCTATGCTCCAAATACAAGGGCACCCTCATATGTAAAAGAAACACTTCTAAAGCTTAAATCACACATTAAACCACACACACTAATAGTGGGAGACTTCAACACTTCACTCTCACCACTGGACAGTTCTGTCAGACAAAAATTAACAGAGAAATAAGGGAACTAATAGATGTCATGACTCAAATGGACTTAACAGACATCTATAGAACATTCCATCTAAACATAAAAGAATATACCTTTTTCTCAAAAATTGGCCACATACAAGGTAACAAACAAACCTCAACATATGCAAAGAAAATGGAATAACTCCATATATCTTATTAGATCATCATGCCTTAAAATTAGAATTCAACAGCAACACTAATTTCAGAAAGCCCACAAATACATGGAAATTAAACAATGCTCATCTGAAGGATCATTGGGTTAAGGAAATTAAAGACTTCCTAAAATTCAATAGAAATGACCACACACCATACCCAAATATTTGGGACACAATGAAAGCAGTATTAAGAGGAAAGTTCATAGCACTAAATGCCTACATAAAGAAGCTGGAAAAATACTACACTAGTGAAATTACAAAACACCTAAAAACTCTAGGAAAAAATAGCAAACTCATGCTGGAGACGTAGACAGCAGGGAATAATGAAATTGAGAGCTGAAATCAACAAAATAAAAACAAAGAACCAATACAAAAATCAATGGGACAAAAAATTGGCTCTTCGAGGAAATCAACAAAATAGTCAAACCTTTTTCCAAACTAACCAAAAGTCAGAGAGAGAATATCCAAGTTAACAAAATCAGAAATGAAAAGGGGTACATAACAACAGACACAGAGGAAATCCAGAGAATCATTAGGTCATTTTTCAAAAATCTATACTCTACAAAATTGTAAAACTTAAAGAAATGGACAACTTTCTGGATAAATATCACTTACCAAAATTAAATCAAGACCAGATAAGCCAATTAAATAGACCCATAACTGCTATAGAAATAGAAACAGTCGTCAAAAAACTCCCAACCAAAAAAAAAAAAAAAAAAAACAAAACTAAAGCCAAGGACCAGGTGGTTTCTGCTCAGAATTCTACAACAGTTTCAAAGAAGAATAAAGAATACCAATACTCCTCAAATTGTTCCACACAATATAAACAGAACGATACAGAAGGAACATTGCCAAACTCTTTTTATGAGGCTATAATTACCCTGATACCCAAGCCATATAAAGACTTTACTAAGAAAGAGAATTAAAGACAAATCTCACTCATGAACACTGATGCAAAACTACTCAGTAAAATACTGGCAATTCAAATCCAAGAACACATCAGAAACATCATCCACCACGATCAAGTCGGCTTTATCCCAGAGATGCAGGGATGGTTCAACATATGAAAATCTGTCAATGTAATCCACTATATAAACAAACTGAAAACATAAAAGCCACGGGAGCATTTTATTAGATTCTGAAAAGGCCCTTGACAAAAATACAACATCCCTTCACGATAAAGGTCTTGGAGAGAGCAGGAATACAAGGAACATACCTAAACACAATAAAGGAAATATACAGCAAGCCAACAGCCATCATCAAACTAAGTGGGGAGAAATTAACAGTGATTCCACTAAAATTAGGAACAAGACAAAGATGTACACTCTCTCATATCTATTCAATATAGTTCTTAGGTCCTAGCTAGAGCAATAAGACACCCAAAGGAGATGAAGGGGATGCAAATTGGAAAAGAAGAAGTCAATTCTCACAATTTGCTGATGACATGATAGTTTACATAAGCGACCCCAAAAAATTCTACCAAGGAACTTCTACAACTCATCAACAATTTCAGTAATGTAACAGGATACAAGATTAACTCAAAAAAAATCAGTAGCCCTCCTTTACACATATGATAAATGGACTGAGAAAGAAATCAGAGATCACAATAGCCACAAATAACATAAAACATCATGGAGTAATTCTAACCAAACAAGTGAAAGACCTGTATGACAAGAACTTTAAATCTTTGAAGAAAGAAAGACACCAGAAGATAAAAAGATCTCCCATGCTCTTGGGTAGGTAGAATTAATATAGCAAAAATTGCAATCTTACCAAAAGCAATCTACAGATTTAATGCAAAGTCCAACAAAATCCCAGCAAAATTCTTCACAGACCTTCCTCAAGACCCAGTAATACCACTTTTGTGTATGTATCCAAAGGATACTCAATAATACCACAAGGGCGTGTGCTCAACTATGATCATAGCAGCATTGTTTGTCATAGCCAGAACCTAAAAACTACATAAATGCCCCTTGACCAAAGACTGGATAAGAAAAATGTGGTACATTTATACAATGGAGTACTACACAGGAGGAAAAAAATGACATCTTGAAATTTGCATGCAAATGGATGAATCTAGAAAACATCATACTGAATGAGGTAACCCAGACCCAGAAAGACAAATATCATATGTACTCACTCATAAGTAGCTTTTAGACTTAAAAGCAAAGAAAACCAGCCTACAATTCACAATTGCAGAGAACTTAGACAACAATGAGGACCCTAAGAGAGTCATATATGGATCTAATCTACATGGGAAATAGAAAAAGACAAAATCTCCTCAGTAAATTTGGAACATGGGGACCACTGGAGAGGTTTGAACAGGAGAGGAAAGGGAAGGGATCAAAGAATATGCATAGCTCAATAAAGTTTTAAAAAAAAAGAAACGCTTCTGTCCATTGCACAGAGGTAAGGATGGAAGGAGCCATTGAACATACCATGTTTATAATATTTCCACCCTCTCTCTCCAATTTGCAACTCCTCCAGTGACCCCTTTTTCAAGTTCATTACCTCCTCTTCTGTCATTTTTATTACATTCATATAAAATTTCCTCATACATAAATTCACTTATGGCTTACCCCTTGGGATTAATAGGCTCATCCTTTAAAAAGACTCATTTGCCGTATCTCCATAGCCATCAGTCTCATATAGTAGCTCTTTCTCTAGAGGTGGTGTCACCACAATGGCATGTCAGCTGCAAGCATTCTTTAGCAGGTCTTATTTAGGTGATCATATTGTTGAGATTTCATAGGTGCAACTTCTCTGCCATATCTAGAAGACACTGTTTTTAAGTCAATGTGTTAGTTCAGGCTCTTAAAATCTTATGCCCTCTTCCACAATGTTCCAGGTCAAGGAAGGGCTGTATAATAGATTTATCAATTGGGTTTGGGCACACCATGACTTGTTTTTACTTTATATGTTGACCAGTTTTGGATTTCTGGAATATGTTCTATCTGCTACAAAAAGAAGACCTTGTTGTGAGGATGAGAGGTAATTTTACTGGTATGCATAAAGATATGTTTTAAGAATGTACTTAGAAATTATACTGGTTTAAGAACATGACAGCAGTAGATTGCCCCTTAGGGTCCATTATTGTACCAGCTATTGGTAGTAGTTTAGGCTTTCATTAGGCAAAAATCCTCTCCTATTGAGCAGGCCTCAAATCCAATTCGAGATTTATCGGATGTTGGTTACCACTAAGATATAAGTGGCATTATTGCGCCATTCTGGATGTTTTATCAAGTTAGCCATTATTTTGGTTCTATGTCTTCACATCTCGGTATGACTATAGATTTTTTTTTCTCTCAGGAATCTTGCACAACACCTTTGGGTACTATGAGAGGTAGTTCTCATGATAGAGTCTTACAGGTCAGTTCCATCTCAACTCCTCTAAGTCCTCTTCCAAAACTGTTTGTTGTCTTCAAAAGTAGAGTCTTATTTCCAAGTTCGGCGAGGAAACAAAGGGCTACATTGTAGTGGCATTTCATTTGTATTTTAATAAACAAGGCTTGCCTGAAGATCAGAGAGTAAAACAGGCCCACTAGCCAGCTTTACATACCAAGCAGTGCTGACACACACTTTTAATCTCAGTAGCTATACTAGTTGACATAGAAACCAGGTGGTGTATGTCTTTAATCCCAGCTGTAGAAATGACTATAAAACGGGAGGAGACAGCTCACAGTCTCAGTCTCATTCTGAGATCCCTAGAGGCAGGATCGCTGTTTTGGACTGGGGTAGAGGTAAGAGCCAGTGGATGGCTGATTTACTTTTCTGATCTTCAGTCTGAACCCCAATATCTGACTCTGAGTTTTTATTGATCGTGCTTCATTACATAAATAGCCTATATTACTGTGGGGATGTCTTAGACTCTTTAACCAAGAGCTGAAAGGAAGAAATCCCCTGCCTGGTGGTGGAATTTTTTTCCTATATACTCTATGGATCTGAAATGAGAAGGGCTCATTATCGCTCCAAGTGGTGCAACTTCAAACACACACATACACACACACACACACAACCACACACACATTCACATACACATATGTAAAAAGTGTATTATATACTTATGACAATTGTTAATATTTATGTAAATACTGAAAGATTTTACTTTCATTCTTTAAAAAATAGATTTTAACAGCCTTTTAAAGCTATTGCTCACATGCCATAAAATGAATTCATTAAGGCTTTAGGATTTATTGATTTTTTAGTAAAGGCATAGGTATGAAGCTATCACTACTGTCTAACTTTAGCTACTCTAAGCCTACCTTCAAACTGTATAAAACTATAAAACCAAAGAATCTATCCACTATGTGGTCTTACAAGTATGATTTATTTTAACTTAATATGACATTTTCAGAGTATTCCCATTTAATGAAATGTATCAGTTTTCCTATTATTTTGTATATCTAAATAATACTTTATTGTTTAGATAAATGACATGATTTGCTTATCTGTTATTCAATAGATGAACATAGGACCTGTTTACAATGTATGACTAGTATTAAATAATGCTTCCATGAATAGTCATGTAGAAGTTTTCATGTGAGCATATGTGTTATATTCACTTGAGAATATATCAAGCCAAGAGAAATTTCCAGGTTCTATGATAATTATATGTTTAACATTTTTAAGAACTATAAAATTGTTTTCCACCATGAGTGTAACATTTTCCTAAAGGATTTATTTTTTTAAGTACTATTTTGTTGAAGTTATCCTTAACATCTCACAAACTATTGTGCATGTGTGATACTTTAGAATGCTTAACTAAACTTTCCTATCATATCTTCAACTCAGTACATATTTTTTGTAGCTTATCCTTGAAATATGTTTGCTACTTAGTAAATGCTGGCAGCAAGAACTGGAATATTACATAGCATTGCCAATATTATCTATCATTGTATGTGTATATTTCAAATTTTATGTGCCTGTATGTGTGAATGCAGGCATATAATACAACATATTAATGTGTAGTATTAGAGAACAACCCTGAAGTAGGTCCCTGCCATCTACCTTGTTTAAGACAGATTTTTGTTTGCCACTGTATGTGCCAAGCCCATGAGACTCAAGATATTTTCCATTTCCACCTTCCTTATTCGTGTAGGATGTGTTGGGATTGCAAATGCTTGCAGTACTAAGTTGAGCTTGATGTGGGTTCACAGGATGTGAATGCAGATCCTCATGGTTACATGGGGCAGGAACTTTACCCATGGAGTCTTCTACTCAGTTCCTATTGATATATTCTGAAATGAAAAATAATTTCTAAGACGATATTTTATTCTCATATGATTTCAAAACAAGAGACCTAGTAATATTTTTCTTTCAGTTAGGGAATGAGATTGATTTTTGATAGCTGAAATAAAAACAGACTGGACTTCTGAAATTCCATTTAGACATTTAATAATTTATTTAATTTAGTGTTTTAAGTAACCCTTCTCTATTTCATTTATGTAATTCTCAGAGGCACTCTGAAA
>PVIU01014295.1:0-53033 GCA_004026605.1 Ondatra zibethicus
CGTTTGGCGGGCTTTCTCGGAGATGGAGTTTGGAATAAAGCAACTCTCAGGTAAGGGGGCTTGAAATGGAGTTTCCTGTCCACTATTCCAAAGATGGATGCCAGGGCCTGGGATGAGGCCCCCGACTAAATATTTCAAACAGGTGGGTAGCCGAACATGATCTCAGAAGGGTACCCACATTTATAGGGTGTGTGATGCACTGTAAGCAGCAGAAGTGGCAGAATTCCTGGCCAAGGGAGATTTGTCTCTTGGTAATGTTTGGCCAGTGCCATTTAAAAAGTTCTGTTTGTTTTCTAAGCTGGGCCTGTAGATTGGGGGTGGTACCACGTGCTTGAGTTCCACATTAATTCTCTGTGAAGGCTGGAAAAGTTCCTACTGAGCCTGAAAAGTGCACACCATAACCGGCAAGTATTGGTAGCCTCTGCTAGGTTGAATGTCAGTAAAGTCTATTGCTAGATGTTTAAATGGGTAGGACCCCTGTTTTTGTGTCGGGATGAGGACCTGGGTCCCTGCTTGAGGCGACTGTACAGTGTCACAAGGCATTTAAGAAGTAAGTTTGGGGGGCTGGAGAGATGGCTCAGTGGTTAAGAGCACTAGCTGCTCTTCAGAGGTCCTGAGTTCAATTCCCAGCAACCACATGGTGGCTCACAACTATCTGTAATGAGATCTGGCGCCCTCTTCTGGTGTGCGGGCATACATAGAGGCAGAATGTTGTATGCATAATAAATAAATAAATCTTTTTTTAAAAAAAGAAGTAAGTTTGGGCTGTAGACAAAGTTTAGAATCTTGTTTGTGAGAATATCAGAAAGTTACAGGTTTACAGCTGAGAAACGACTGTAATTAAACTCAGCAGTCATATCCACTCTGGCCTTAACCATGGCTTGTTATTTAACCTTCCTATTTGAAGTCTACCTGTAGAAAACAGCATTAGCTTTGTGTAGACAATTGCCATAGGTGAATGAAGTCAGTTGTCTCAGAATTCTCAACACAGTGGCTGAGAGACTCCAGCCTCAGAGCTGAATGACTGCTTTCTCTCCTTTAGGCCCCAGAATCACCTAAATCAGGGAAAAACTAGACACAAAAATATGCTTTTTATAGAACACATGGTCTTGGTCTCTAAAGTCAGAATACCACTTGGGTAAGTTTTTATATTCTCCCCACCTCTTTTCATTAGCCAATAAAAGCAACATATATACAGGAGGACTTCCCACACCAGGGACTAGCTTACAGTTCATCATGGCAGGAAGTATGGTGGCACACAGACAGACTTGGTGCTGGAGAAGGAGCTCAGAGTTCTATATCTGGATTGGCAGGCAGCAGGAAGAGAGAGTGGCACTGGGCCTGGCTTGAGCTTTTGAAACCTCAAAGTCCACCCCTCAGTGAAACACTTCTTCCAACAAGACCACACCTATTCCAATAATGCCACAGCTCCTAATAGAGCAAATCCCTATGAGCCTATGGGGGGGGCATTTTCATTCAAACAACCACAGATGGCAATCTAAATGAAACTGCCAAATAATGGGAGAGACAGAGTCCCAACTGGCTATCTCTTGTCACCGAATGAAGCTTCCAATACTGGGATTGGGTTCCACCTAGTTGAGTTATTGGCCAAAGGATCCTCACAGGAACCCCTAAGCAACCCAGGCTGCTACCACAACTGTAGGTTGCTTTACACAAACTGACAGCAAGGTCCTAATGCTGAAGACAACACCATACAACTCAACAGAGATGTTGAAGTGGTTCCTACAAAGAGCTTTTACCCCAGTGTTCTAGCATCTTTGGTACTCTATACACTCTCAAAAGAGAAATGTACACATCAACTCAGCCATAAATCCTTTGATCTACAATGGTGTCCTGCTGGCAAGATATACTAGGGCAACAGGGACACAAAGCTTGTGGGAGTAATGAGCCAATAACTGGTTTGGCTTAATGCCCATTCCATGAGATGGACCCCATACCCAATACTGGTTGGATGACCAAGAACCTGAGACTAGATATCCTAGGGGTCTAGGGTAAAACCAACTAGTACTTGGTCTAAAAAGAAAAAAAAATGCAGAGATAAAATGACTCCTAATGACAACATTCTACTATACTCATAGTTGATGGTTCAGCCATCATCAGAGAAGTTTTCTTCTGGGGAAGACGGCAACAAATATAGTGATCACAGCCAGATATTATGGGGAGAGTGAGAGGCTTTGGAACACTCAGCCTTAAATGGGATGTCTCCATCAAATCCCTCCCATCAGAGTTATGGGAACCCTATGGAAGAGGAGGCAGAAAGAGTCAGAGGGGATGGAGGACACCGAGAAAGCAAGGCCTCTGAATCAGCATGAGCGAAGCTCATATGAACTCGGAGACTGAAACAGCAAGCACAGGGCCTCTGCATATACATTATGGCTTCCAGTTTCACGTTGTTATTGTTTTTTTTTAATGTGACTCCGGAGTATACAACGAATTGGTCTTTGCTGCTTGTGCCATCTCTTGGCCTCTTTCTTTCTGTTTGGTTTGTCTCATCCAACTTCAATGTGATAGTTTTGTTATTATATCTTATTATACTTCATTATGTATTGGGTTTTTGTTTGTTTCTTGAGAAAGAACTTAAATTTGAGTGGGTAGAGAGAAGAGGATCTTGAAGGACTTGAGAGAGGAAGAGAATATGATCAAAACATATTTAAATTTAAAAATTGTTTTAAATAATAAAATATACAATAATATTAATAATAAAAGCATTCATAAATGTGAAAGCTGAGTGAGGTAAAAAGCCTGAGAATTTTGACTTTTCATTTTCATTCAATTGGCATCATTCAATTCAACTGTGAATAAGAACATTTGAGAGAGATGAGAGACTACAGGAAACCAAGAAAACAAAGTAAAACCACAACCAAAAAGATAAAAACAACAGAGTGACACCAGGCATATCAACCACGCCAGGATAGGCCTCATGTTCAAAAGTAGTTGACCAACACACAATTGGACTCAATGGTTTTTAAAAATGCTTTTATTTGATTACATTTTGGTGTTTTATTTTTATCTTTTTGTTGTGGAAAAGAAGACTATACAACAGTTTTGCAAACATAGGCAAGAGGCTAGAAATACATGCAGGGGTCTTGACATGGAATCCAGTCTACCTGAGGGTCTGGGATATCCTCCAAGTAAGGGAAAAGGCTTTCCCGAGTAAGTTTCCAAACATAAGGTACATCTTCTGGATGATGTTAGCAGCCTGGGAGAGGCAATAAATCAAAATTGGTTTCCCATGCACAATATGATTAACACTCAAATCTAGTACCTGCTCCTGTGTCCCTCTCATCACCATGATTAGTACAAATATAAGAACACCTGCTGAGCTGCTTGCTTAATTGCTATCTCTAGAATATCTATATTCTTGTGCACGAGTAGCAAGGCTTCATTCCGAGTAACAGGTAATTCTGTTTTATTTGGCAACAGGACATCATGTTCATCCAGCGCAGCCTGCTGTGGTGTCCATAGGAATGTGGATTTATGTCTGGGTCTTCACTTTGGTCAATATGTCTGTTTTTGTGCCAATAGCATATTGTTGTTGTTACTATAGACTTATAGTAATACTTGAAATTGGTGATGATGACCCCTCCAACAGTTTTTTTATTATTTAGGATTGATTGTAGCTATTCTTTGCATGTGTGCGTGTTTTCATATGAAGCTGAAAATTGTCTTTCAAGGCTTGTAAAGAATTTTGTTGGATGTAGATGCTTTTGGTAGGATGGGTATTTTTTACTCTATTAATTGTGCTGATTCATGAGCATGAGAGATCATCCCATCTTCTGATACCTCCTTCAATTTCTTTCTTCAGTGACTTGAAGTTTTCATCATACAAGTCTTTAACTTGCTTGGTTAGAGTTATCCCTAGTGATTTTAATGTTATTTGAGGTCATTGTGGAAAGTATTGTTTTCCTGATTTCCTTCTCAGACCATTTGTCATTTATATATAGGAGAGACACTGATTATTTGTGAGTTAACTTTATATCCAGATATTTTGTTGAAAGTGTTTGTCAGCTGTAGGGGTTTCTTGGTGGAATTTTTTGGGTCACTTATGTATACTATCGTATCATCTGCAAGTAAAGGTACTTTGACTTCTTCCTTTACAATATACATCCCTTTGATCTCCTTCAGTTGTCTTATTGCTTTATCTAAGAAGTCATGTACTATATTGAATAGATATGGAGAGAGCTGACAGTTTTTTATTGTTCCTGATGTTAAAGGAATTGCTTTGAGTTTCTCTCCATTTAAGTTGATGTTGGCTATGGGCTTGCTGTTAACTGTCTTTATTATGTTGAGGTATGACTCTTGTATGCCAAATCCCTCCATGACTTTTTTTTCCCCCCAAGACAGGCTTTCTCTGTAGCTTTGGAGCCTGTCCTGGAACTAGCTCTTGTAGACCAGGCTGTGTAGTAATGAGGGGCTCGGGCTGTGTTCCCGGCGCAGGGCCTCTTGTGCCACCAGGCTCCCGGTGTGTACCCAAAATAATTACACAGAAACTGTATTCATTTAAATACTACCTGGCCCATTAGCTCTAGCCTCTCATTGGCTAACTCTCACATATTATTTTAGCCCATCTCCATTAATGTGTATCGCCACTTGAGTTGTGGCTTACTGGCATCAGTCTA
Organism: Ondatra zibethicus; assembly: GCA_004026605.1. NCBI lineage: Eukaryota > Metazoa > Chordata > Mammalia > Rodentia > Cricetidae > Ondatra > Ondatra zibethicus. Next base: position 4,641 of record PVIU01014295.1, read on the forward strand.
ACCAGTGTCCATCTTGTGCTGGAGAAACATGGCTTCTGCCACACTGCCTTCTCTCGAACAGCATTCTGTTCTATCTACTCCGCCCACCTAAGGGCTGCCCTATCAAAAGCCAAGGCAGTTTTCTTTATTCATTAATGGTAATCACAGCACACAGAGGGGACTCCCAAATCATCCCTCAGGACCCTCCTACACCAAGGCTGGCCTTGAACTCACAGAGATCCACCTGCTTCTGCCTCCCAAGTGCTGGGATTAAAGGCGTGTGCCACCACCACCTTCTCACTCCATGACTTTTATCATGAAGGGTTGTTGATTTTTGTCACAGGCCTTTTCTGCATCTAATGAGATGACTGTGTGGTTTTTGACTTTCAATTTGTTTATACACTGACTGATTTTCGTATATTGAACGACCTCTATATTTTTGGGACAAAGCCTACTTGTTGATGGTGGATGAATTTTTTGATGTGTTCTCGAATGCAGCTTACAATCTGAATTTGGTATTATGTTGGAAAATTATGAATCTATATTCACAAGGAAAATTAGTCTGTAATTCTCTTTGTTAGGTCTTCATGTAGTTTGGGTATCAGGATAACTGTAATTTACAAAATGAATTGGTTAATGTTCTTTCTGTTTCTGTTTTGTGAAATAATTTGAGAAATATTGATATTAACACTTCTTTGAAACTGATAGAATTCTGCACTAAAAGCATCTGTTTCTTGGTTGTGAGACTTTTAATGATTGTTTCCATTTCAGTAGGGGTTATAGGTCTATTTACATTGTTTATCTAATCCTGATTTGTTTTTGGTACATAGTATATATTGAGGAAATTATCCATTTCTTTTAGGTTTTCCAATTTGGTGGAGTACAGGTTTTTGGAGTATGTCTTTCTGATTTCCTCAATGTTTGTTGCTATGCTTTTCTTTTCTGATTTTGCTAATTTGGATATTTTCTCTCTGCTGTTTAGTTAATTTGTATAAGGGTTTGTCTATGTTATTGATTCTCAACAAATCAACTCTTTGTTTGGTTGATTATTTTTATTGTTTCCTTTGTTTCTACTTTATTGATTTCAGCCCTGAGTTTGATTTTGTCTTGCTGTCTACTCCTTTTGCATATGATTTCTTCTTTCTGTTCTAGAGTTTTTAGGTATGCTGTTAAATTACTAATAGGAAATCTCTCCAGGTTATTGTTGTTGTAGTATTTGGCCTTAAGAGACAGGCCACGCCCACTCCCAGCTTCCAGCCTCTGACCCCAATTCTCCTCTCTCTTCCTCTTCCGCTCTCACGGGAGCAGCAGCTGCTTCTCTTCCCTCTCCCCCTTCCCTTTATCTCTCTGTCTCTCTCTATCTCTTTATCTTCTGTCCTTTTCCCTCCATCACCCACCTAATAAATGTTTAACTCTGCATAGCGCGCCTACCCAGCTCTCTTTTGTCCATCCATATCGCCGCACAGCCCATATGGGGACCGGGAGACTAGCCGCGTGGTCTGGCCGCCCACCCACCACAGAGACCGCGTGGTCTGGGGACCTGCAGCAAGCTGCAGCAAGCTGCTGGCCCTCTTTCTTTTTAAAAAACACAACAGTTGTTGTTGGTTTTAATGTGGCACTTATTGGTATGCTTTTATTGTGTCCCATACATTTGGGTGTGCTATGTGTTTATTTTCATTCAATTTTAGAAGGTGTTTAATTTCTTTCTTAATTTCTGTCTTGACCAATTCTTCATTCAGTTGATAGTTGTTCAGTTTCTGTAAGTTTGTAAGCTTTCTGCTGTTTCTGTTGTCATTGGTATCCAACTTTAATCCATGGTGCTTGGATGCAGGGTATTATTTCTATTTTCTTTTACCTCTTGAGACTTGCTTTATGTTTGACTTTGTGGTCAATTTTGGAGAAAGTTCCATGAGGTGATGAGAAGAGGGTATATTCTTTTGTGTTTGGGTGAAATGTTCTTTAAATATCTATAAATATCCTTTTGGGAACCACCATGTAGGCTCTGGGAATTGAACCTGAGTTCTCTGGAATAGCAGCAAGTGCTGTTAACCACTTCCATCTCTTCAGCCCCACAAAGGCAAAGGCTTAACCTTTGGAAAGAGATGCGCACAGATCCTGTCTAGTAAGAGCTCCCGGGGAAGTCAAGGCTAGAAGGGAAGTTGATCTCCAGATGATCACAGTTAAACCTCAAGCCAGGAATCCAGTGATAAAAGTTCAGAGGAAGTACTGAGTAGCAGTAGTTCAGGGAAGCCAAGTTGGCAGGAAAATAGGTGAACTGAAAATCTCTGAGGTCACTTCCAGGAGATGAGAGAAAAACTGTCATGCAGGCAAGCTCAGAAGAAGGCAAGGCCTAACCATGAGTGTGCTGTGTCCATCTGCCCGCTCAGCCTGTTAAGAAAAGCTGTAATGCAGGCAAGCTCAGAGGAACGCAGGGCTAACCATGAGGATGCTGCGTCCACTCAGCCCTGTGTCAACAGAGCACATAGTCGGGCGTGCTGAGTATTACTGATGCCATGCACTCAGAAACCTCTGAGGCATTTTCCTGGAGTAGGGTGAGTATTAACCTCATGGAATCATTCAACCCAAGGGAGCACTGGACCAAAGTGCACTGGAGTTTTCCAGACCACATTAAAGTTTTAGAGCCAAAAGCCATTTCAGTATCTCTCTGAATCTAATCAATGCAGTGTTGGAAGAAGTTGGGCGGAGACAGCTGAGGAGGGAATAAGAAGAATAGAAAGGAGTCCACAGTTCCGCCACCGATTGTTTAACATCCTGTCTCAGGCAGCTCAGACAGTAGGGAGCGGTTAGAGAATGGTTCACAAGAGGAAATGCTTAAGTCTTAACTTGAAGTCCTTACAGGTCTAGACTCTGGTCCCAATGGATCACTGCACGTCAGGTGGTCCCTCATCTCTGACTTCTTGTTCTTCTTGACTGGGAGTGGGGAAAGAAAGAAAAGATCGTGTCTGTCCTTTGAATTAGGCGCTTTCTCAGGGTTGGCATTGGGGTCTTGCCTTACCCAAACCAGCTGGTTTTCAGAAAGAGGAAATGAGAGAGGAAGTGCTAGGAGAGAGAGAGAGAGAGAGAGAGAGAGAGAGAGAGAGAGAGAGAGAGAGAGCAGACAGACAGGGAGACATGCCGAGATAGAGACAGAGACACAGAGAGACAGATGCAGAGAGACAGAGAGTGACACATGCAGAGAAACTGCCCCCGGCACAGTTCGAATCTTTGGAGAGGTAGGGGGCGCTAGGCAGCTTAATCTCCCTCCTGTCTCTTGGTGCCTCCTCCCCCAGTCTAATCAAAGTCCACCCGGCAGGGTGTCTGGGAGTGTCGATCTCCGGCTGCGCTCTCTTGGAAAATTGAGTCGGGCGCTTTTCCTGATGGGGCCGGGGAAACCGCGCTGTACCAGGATGGGAGAAGTGGGTGGGGAAGCGCTTCGGGTGAGGAGTTGTAACTCTGGCGAGAAGTTGTGAGAAAACTGTGATCCGGAGACACCTTTTACAAACAAAAACAAGCAGCTGGGGGAGGGAGTTGCAGTGGGGGACTGCACCTTGGCTGCAGGGGAGGGAGGCGTGCAGCGTCCTGGCAGTATAGCTTGGCTTCCAGACAGACGTGCAGAGTTAGAGACACAGAGAAACAGAGAGAGAACTCTGCAGCTATAGAGGGGTCTTTGTAGTGACACCCCCGAGAGAGCACCCAGTCTGTGTAAGCTCCTAGTGTGGTTTTAAGAGTAGATTCTAAGTGAAATCACTTCCAGTGAAGCTTATCAAGGTTTCAGCAAACTAAAAAGAGAGATAAAAAGACACGAACTAAGCCGTGGTGGTGGTGCAAGCCTTTAATCACAGCACTCGGGAGGCAGAAGCAGGTGGAGTCTGTGAGTTCGAGGTTAGCTTGGTCTACAGAAGCTAGTTTCAGGACAGCTAGGACTGTTACACAGAGAAACCCTGTCTCCAAAAACAAACAAAAAACAAATAAAAACAAAAAGATACCAACTAACTTCTTTTGAAAAAAGATCAGTTATCTAGAGAACAGAGAATTGTCATCTTACCAGGATGACAATTTTCCCCTGGAAAATTCTCTTGAGTCCAAAATGTGAATCAGATAATTTGGTTTAGGAATACATAATTAGAACAAAAGGGATTGGGCTTTATGTAAAAGATGTCTAGGGAGGCAAGGCAGCCTGAGGCTTCTCTTAGGCCTGATGATGTAGACCATGTAGGCTCAGGGCTTCCTTCCTCTGAGAAGAGCCAAAACAGTAACTAATTCTTTTTAGGTGGACTTGCTTAGTCACTTATTTATTTTAGTTATTTCTCCAATGGTCTAAAGAGGCAGATCATAATATTTTAGATTACAAATATTTTACTTCAGTCCTCCCCCTAATGACTTCCTAAGAATCTTCCAGTGAATGATGAACACTCCCTTTGCAAACACTTACCAGTCACCTTTGAGAATTATGGTGACCGAAATTTAAGAACATTCATTGTTCATTGTGTATCTTCTCCCTTACTCACCAATTTTATAATCAGAGGTTAGAGGGTCATGAAATGTGATCACGGATGTTTAAAAATCCTGCTCAACACATTGTTGACAAATCTCATCCATCCAGTAACTAGTTATGTAGCTTTTGAAAGGTCTCTTGGCCTCTGAATTTCATGCTTGCAAGGACAAGGCCTTCATTGCAGATTTGGCTAGGATCAAGTATGATAATGAACATGAAGGCATGTTTTAAACAGGGAGAGAGGACCAAGGCCCTCCCCACTATATCTAGACTGAGCAAGGTATCCCTCCAAAGAGAATGGACTAAAAAAAGCCAGTCCAAGCAGTAGGGATAAACCCTGGTCCCACTGTCAGTGGCCCCGCAGACCGTCCCAGTCATACAACTATCACCCACATTTAGAGGGCCTAGTTTGCTCCTATGCTGGTTCCCCTGCTTTGAGTCAGTGAGCTCCCTTAGCTCAGATAAGCTGTTTCAGTGGGTTTCTCCATCATGGTCTTGAGCCATTTGCCCATATTATCACTTCTCCCTCTATTTGAGTGGACTTTGGGAGCTCCGCCTATTGCTTCATCGTGGATCTCTGCATCTGTTTCCATCAGTTACTGGATGAAGTTTCTATGATGACAGTTAGGGTAGTCATCGATTCGATTACAGGGTAACCAGTTCAGGCACCCTCTCCACTATTGCTTAGGGTCTTAGCTGGGGTCATCCTTGAGGATTCCCGGGAATTTCCTTAGCATCAGGTTTCTCCCTAGCCTCATAATGACTCCCCCTCTTTCATTGCTTTCCCACTCCATCCCTCCCCCAACTTGACCATCCTGTTCCCTCATGATCTCATCCCCCATCCCCTCCACTTTACTGCCCCCACCCTCAGTTTACCCAGAAGATCTCATCTATTTCCCCTTCCCAGGGTGATTCATGTGTCCCTCTTAGAGTCCTCCTGTTTCCTAGCTTCTTTGGTGCTATGGACTATGGTGTGGTTATGCTTTGCTCTACATCCAGTATCCACTTACGAGTGAGTACATTCCTTGTTTGTCTTTCTGGGTCTGGCTTACCTTGCTCAGGATGATTTTTGCTAGTTCCATCAATTTGCCTATAAATGTCATGATGCCATCGTTTTTTACTGCTGAGGAATAACACATTGTGTAAAAGTACCACATTTTCTTCATTTGTTCTTCAGTTGACAGGCATCTAGACTGTTTCCAGGTCCAAAAAAGAATTTTAAAAAACCACTTACACAAAACAAAGAAAAATGCTTTATTTTTAACCAAATATCACACCGTGAGAAAATTTTGTATTGAGGGGTATCTGTACAGTATGCTCCAGGTTCCCAGCTTTTCTGAGCTGTTATCCATGCTGGCGTGGACTTTGGAGGTGCAGAGTCATTTCTGCTCCTTGTAAGTAATCCTTCACCTATATTCCTGTAAGTATTCCCCATTAAAACTGGCGGCTCACCAAATTGGACTTTGATGGTATCCCTGCTTTGGTCTGTCTTGGGCTTCCTATCTGGGGCGAGTAGATGTGTGTGTTGTGTCTGCCCAGGAAAACTTTGTCACACAGCAGCAATGCTTTTAATATTTAATATTTTTTGAAATTAAATAGCAAAAAACAGTTTGAAAGTCTCATAATCTTATTTATTTACTTATTATAGATTTATTCATTTTATTTTTTGTGTGTTTTGCCCTCATATATGTCTATGCTGGGTGTCTACAGAGATCAGAAATGGGAATCAGAGTTACAGACAGCTGTAGCCCACCATATGCCAAGAATCAAACCCAGGTCCTCTGCAAGAGTAACCAGTGCGACTGACCACGGAGCCATCTCTCCAGCCCATCGTTTAATTTAAATAGAGATTTGTTATATAATTCTTTAAACATTACTATGTTTTGAGTTTTCATAATAAAATATCAGCAAATAGATAAAAAATTGTCAGGAAAATACTAGGCTCTGCTAGGAAGTACATTTCCTTTCTGGGGAATTCCAAATGCCTAACAGACAATGTTTATTCCAGCAGAGGGTGGGCTTCAGGCCTACAGACCACTTGGGATGGAGAGAACCTTCTGCCAGGACTCTTGGATTCCATTTCTTTTCCTTGTTTTAGTTTTGAGGCAGGTTCTTGCCCCAAAGTCCAGAGTGGCCTTGAACTCAAGATCTTCCTGCCTATGCCTCTCAAATATCGCATTTATAGGTGCAAGCCAGGCCACCTGGCTAGATCAGGCTCTTTAGATTATGTGAGCTTTTTGTTCACCCAATTGTTCTTCAGTGAGTTTTAGCTAGTTTTTCTGTGTATCCTGAAAATTTGTCACTGTGCCTGGAGTGGACCCCACCTTGACGCCTGTGACTCTTGGGAGGAGGACTAGGTTAAGATGCTTCAGAACTTGCGTGACACCTGATCCTAAGAGGTTGATCATATTTGTTCTGGGTCTGAAGTTTACATGATAAAAAACAGTGGGAGGGCTTGATAGGATATAAAAAGATCTGGAAATTACTGGAGCATCATTTTGCATCTGAAACTGCCAGGTAAGGAGTGAGTTTGGGGAGAGGGGATACTAAAATCTTTGCCCGAGAAGAGAATGCCTACATTGTGGCAGGGGAGACTTGAACATTGGCACCTGGACCTCAGCTAGTTTGGGGCACAGGGACTTTGAGGATATTATGGATGCTCAGGGGATGCAAACAGCAAGATCTGACTGCTAGAGGAGGGATTATGACAACTGGATGCTTTGGATCTAATGTCTTGAGTTTGTCCCCAGTTATGCAACCTCCCAGCCTATCCCAGCTGCACTAGAACTGCTTGGACACTGATATTGGCACAATCTTTTCTGTTACTCTCTTTGTCCTCGTGGGTGACACACAGGCACCTCTAAACACTCTTTCCCCTGACTCAACAGTAGGATAAGGGTACAGAGTTTACCTCTGTGCCTCACATGCCTTATCAGCCAGGCTAATCTCACACAGGCAAGTTTTGCTCAGATTCTTGGTTTGGTAAACTTCATCATCTCCATGCTTTAGAAATGGCCTTTGCCTCCTCTTCTGAGGACTTTCCTGCTGTGTTCCAGGATGGGACGAGGTTCAACTCAGATAATCCAACAGAAAGTCAGGATTGATCTTTTGGATTGGGAAAAGAACGTTAGCTACAACCAGACCAGAGGAATTAGGGACTCAGGAGACAGCATCAGGAAGGAGCAAGACTATCAGTGGACAGTCTCCTCTGAGCTCAAGGCTGCATTGACTAGATCCAAATTGAAAAATTGAAAAGCCTACGTCTACATGCAAAGACGGGGAATTGATACGCTTTCTCCTTTCCCTCTCTTCGCACTCCAGCCTCAGAATGTTGGCCATTGCTCTCCTAGCCTTTCTCTGTGTGTCAGCCTCTGCCAATGAAGGTAAGTGAGATGCCTGGTCATGGGATCCCGGGAGGAACGACTCTTGCAATGCTGTTAGTCAGGGCTTTTAGACACTGGCTTGGAGTGGTGGGGAGAATAAAGATGTTAGGGAACAGCTAGGTTCCTGGGCTGTTTCTACATCCAGCTCCTCTTCCCCTCCAGTTCAGGCCAAGTCCTCCTCTTATAGTGGGGAATATGGAGGAGTTACAGGAAGGCGATTCTCTCACTCTGGCAACCAGATGGAAGGCCCCATTACCGCCCTCCGTGTTCGAGCTAACACACACTACATCATAGGGTAAGAGTATTCAAGTTCCTGTGGATTGGAGTCTATCGAGGGTCATACTAAATTGAGTTCTTATTTACCTTGAATCACGCCTATTTAAATCAACAAGTCACAGGTAATACATGAGCTGGTAAAATGTTGGAGGACCTAGATTCTGGATTTGTGGGTTTGTTTTTTTAACTTCACTTCCTCCATTGTGCATGAAGTTGGAAAGTCATGTAATCATAAGCTCTCAGGGACCTCAAACTGAACACTGATTTTTCTCTCTTGGCCATCTTTGCTTGTTGTCTCTCCTGAGATACTTCTTTCTGTCCCTGTTGTTGGCTAAAGTTCTCAGCATGATCTTCTAGGGTTCTGTTGGCTAAAGTTCTCAGCATGACCTTCTAGGTTTCATCCATCATTCATATCCAGGGTGTGGGTGTTGCGGGGGACTTGTCTTCTCTGTTACCTCTTTAAAAGTCTCAGCATATAGACCAGGAGGTCCTGAATTTTCCCTTCCCTTTCTTCTCACCTCTGTCTCCAGTCTCCAGGTACGCTATGGCAGGACATGGAGTGACAATGTAGGTGGCACACATGGAGACTTGGAGGAGATCTTTCTGTACCCCGGGGAATCAGTGATTCAGGTGTCCGGCAAATACAAGCACTATCTGAGGAAGCTGGTCTTCATCACAAGCAAGGGCCGCCGCCTGTCTTTCGGAGGAAGAGAAGGCATAAGTTTCAATGCTGTTCCCTTACATCCTAATACTGTACTTCGCTACATCAGTGGCAGAGCTACCAACTACATCACTGCCATTGGCCTGCACTGGGGTATCTACCCTGGTAACCAGAACAACTGCTGAACCTTCAGCTTCTTGTTTGCCATGGACATTGTGTAAGAACTCCCTATCACCAACCCCTACGCAAACAACTTAATAAATGAGCATGGCTAAATACAGTGTCTTGTTTGTCTCCTAATTCCAGTAAAAACACATGGTTCTTATTTTTGGCTCTCTTTGCATGTTAATCTTGGGAAAGCAAGAGGACGAGAATAGTACTAGAATCCTGGCTTGTTTTTATAGATATAATTGGAGATAAAATAACGGCTACATGTATGTTCAAGGATGGTTTCTGAGAATGCTTATTCAGAGGAGTTCAGAAGGGAGGGGAAAGTAGTCGTGTAATCCTTCCTCAAACCCAGACGTCCCACTCTCTAGCTGCCCTCCCCATCTGTCCTTCCATGGAGCAGGTGCCAGAAGAATGTCACCTCACTCTTTTGACCTTAAGCCGTTTGGTGTGCATGGTGGGCCTGAGCCACTATCCTTTGTTCTTTCCCAGAATCCACCTAACTCCTGATATTTAGGTCAATTTTGTGCCTGTGAATGCTGTTCTCTTATGTTAGCTCGCTTCCTCCCAACTTTACTCCATCACGTGTCCAAAGCGCTCTCTCTCTCTCTCTCTCTCTCTCTCTCTCTCTCTCTGTGTGCATGTATTGGGGTGGGGGGCGGGGAATAGAGTGTTGCTGGTTTAGTTCTGAGCACAGAACAGTTACTTATTCTCAGCACCTTGACCGGCTCTGAGTTTCCACATGAATACCTGCCCACTGGAGGAAAACCCAAGAGTCTCACACTAAGGTTGAGAGCTGCACCACTCTATGGGTATAAACACGAATATTTAGATTGTATTTTAATGATATGTCTATTTAACAAAAAGAACAGTAGGGGGCTCCTCCCTAGAACCTATGACTTCCTCAGCCATGGGTTTTTGCCTAGGTTTCACAGTGCCAGGAATGAATTCCCTCTGTAGAGTGGACCTCAAATCCAAACAGAAAGTGAATGACAACTCCCAAGACATTCATGCCACTATTGAACCAGTAGGCACTTTTGCTTGATGGGTCAGTGCTGTATAGCATGCAGGGTTCACTGCTGCTCTTATAGGAAACCACAGATGTTTCTCTCCTATAGCACATTTCAGCACTAGCTAGTCGGGAGGAAATTTTCATGTCAGTTCCAACTCGATTTCTCTGTGTCCTTAAACTCACGAGTGTGCTGTCCTCAGCAACAAGGTCTTACTCTCTGATTCTGGTTGGAAACCAAGAGCAATGGCAGCCGCCTGTGTTGTTTGGGGGCATCTGGGGCCTCCCTGACCAACAATTCATAAGGAAATATCCCACCCTTGGCACTGGAAGTTTTAGATACTATACTGTGGCTTGTGGGAGAAGCATTATATATCCATGGAGGATAACTCCTTTCTAACACCTTAAACTAATATTTTTTTTAAAAACATATCTTCATATTATTTTTTCCTACCTAGAGGAATATTGGACTATATTGGGATGTTTTGATGATAACTGAAAAAATCTTTGCCCAAGGTATATAAGAAAAAGCAAATGGAAACGAGATGCCTGCATCTTTCCTAAACCAGTATAATTTCCAAATTCAGGAATTTCCAGTTTCTAAATCCTTATCCTTATACCCACAGATAGGTGCAGTTCCCACTCCTCATCTAGAAGCTTCTTCTTGTAATAGATGGAGAACATTACAGATATCCACAAATGGTCATAATGCAGAACCTTAAGTGATGGTCCCTACTGATGCATTTACATCACAACTCGTAGTCAGGAGCCTCAGGGAATGTCACAGAAATGGGGACAGAAAGATAACAAGAACCCGAGGACCAAGATGTCCGCTGTGAGAGGGCTCCTTTTATATAAGCCATGGAAGTTGTACTCATAAAGTCTCAATACTGTGGTCACCTCAATTAGACCAGCAAAATGCTAGCACCAGTTGACATACCAGCATGAATGCGACAACCTCTCACAAAGTCTAGATGAATAGCTATAGGTAACTCATGGCTTCTTAGAGGAGAATCAATGTTCCCTATGGATGAGGCCCCTAATTGGTTATTCAAATCCAAGCAGTTAGGCTTAAACACACATACACATGTCGTGGACTGCTGTGGAACACTGTCTCCAGTTGTGACATGATTGCTATACTGCTCTGTTTGTTTGTTTTTGAGACAATGTATCTCTGTGTAGCTCTGGCAGTCCTGGAACTCACTATGTAGACCAGGCTGGCCTCAAACTCACAGAGATCCTCCTGATTCTGCCTCCTGAGTACTGGAATTAAAGGAGCATCCATATGCCCTTTTTGAACGCTTTTTTTTTTTTAAAAAAAGAGTTCTTTTTATTTAACTTTATTTCATGCGCATTGGTATAACAATGTCAGATTCTCTTGAACTGGAGTTATAGACAGCTGCGAGCTGCCAAGTGGGTGCTGGGAATTGAACCTGTGTCCTCTGGAGGAGCAGTCAGTGCTCTTAACCACTGAGCAATCTCACCAGCTCCCCTTCTTGAACTCTTAAAGTCACAGCAGATATGATTACCTGCACAAAACTGGGCCCATTTGAGACTGTCATGGGAGAAATTGGGATTCATAACAGTTCCTTCGTCCCCAGGCAGTTAAGGGTTACTAGGGGTACCCATTTGAGACTGTCATGGGAGAAATTGGGATTCATAACAGTTCCTTCGTCCCCAGGCAGTTAAGGGTTACTAGGGGTAGGTGGGGGGAGAAGTGGACGTTTTTTCCCCAGTGGTATAGATAAAGTGCCCATGCTCCTGTAAAACAAAAATGAAAACCAGAAACAATGCCATTCACTGGGTCATGTAACAAAAGAGGCCGGTAAGTAGGCTCAGTGGGTAAAAGAGCCTGTGCCAGGCTTGACAACCTGAGTTTGATCCCAGGGGGCCCACACAGTAGAAGGGCAGAACAGATGCCACAAAGTTGTCCTCTGACCTTCATGTAAGAACTGTGACATACATATATACACGCATGACAAAGATCAAGAAAGTATTAAAACAAAGGACAAGAGAGGAAATGATGAGGTAAAAGTAACTAGATGAGAAAATAAAGGGGATTAGTGGAAGTGAGGAAACATGAGGGGGTAACAGGGAGGTTGATCAAATGACCTAAATACATGTGTGCATGTGTTAGCATGTCACAGTAGTGGGTAACGGGGAGGCTGATAAAATGACCTAAATAATGTGTGCATTTGTTAGCATGCCACAGTAGTGGGTAACAGGGAGAGTAAATAAATGTTCAAAATGTATGTATGTATGTGTTTGCATGTCACAGTAGTGGGTAATGGCAGGCGTAATCAAATGATCAAAATACACACATGTAAGTGTTAGCATGTCACAGTAGTGGCTGATGGGGAGGGTGATCAAATGATCTAAAAACATGCATACATGTATTAATATGTCACAGTGAGGCTCATTATATGTAATTAATATAACCCAATAAATGCATGAAATGTACAAAAAGGTATTAGCAAAAAGAATCATAGGAATGAAGAAGTGATCTCATGGTGAATCTGAGAAAGGAAGGCTTGGAGAGTGCCAGGAAAGATTTTATTTTGAGGTTTCTCATCCCCTTTTAAAATTTCTCTTACACAGATACAGAGACACTTATCTTATATACTCACACAGATACAGAGACACTTATCTTATATACTCACACAGATACAGAGACACTTATCTTATATACTCACACAGATACAGAAACTTGTAAACACACACACACACACACACACGTTTGATAATGTTGGGAATCATACCAAATGGTCTCCTGCAGACTAAGCAGGCTCTCTACTACCGACCAATGTCTCTAGCTCTTCATTTACATATTTAAAAGAACATTTGCATTTATTTTAGAACAAAACTTAAAACTTTAAATTTCCCAATATTATAATAATCCAAACTGTCCTTGGGGTTATGCATAAAATGTCATTTCAAGTAATCTCTATGGACAGTCCTGGTTCCTTGTACAGGAGGTGAAATGATTATTGACCTTGCTGGGTAATAAAATATTTGTTTTGAGTATCTATTGGTTTCAATGTGAAATACTTCCTGGAATGAGAGATGGGAAAAAGGCAGGGGATTTTCCACACCTTTTCCTCTGATTTTATTCAGAAAGTCAGGTGAGCTAACACATGTTAGAATTTCAACATGAAATTTAAAAAGTTGTTTTCTTACTAGGAAGTGATCCTTGGATGGTCCTTCTGGAGTGAATTTATGGGTGGAGTTTCAGGGCATAAAGACATGAGGGCCCTGACAGAAGACATGCCGAGAGGAAAGGTTTTTAAAATTAAAGGGCTTTGAAACATAGAATCAAAAAAAGAAGGACAAAAAGACACACATTTCCAGAGCTTGTACATTTTCCTCAACCAAATGAACATCTGAAAGAACTGTTAAAGGAATAACCAGTATTAATAATTCTGTTGTCAGGTTTAAATCTTAAAAGAAAATCTTTCTACTTTAAATGAACTCATACTCAAACGAAGGGATTCAGTTTAAAACCAAGTCAAAACCACGCAGTGATGAAGGAAGTCACAAAATAATCCCACACCAGTTCAGAATTATGAATAATAAAAGGGTTATTTATTTAAGGGGAAAACTTACAGATCACTATCCTAGATTAACAGTCCTCTATGGAACAGGAACAGAGTCCAGTAGCCAGAAGCGGGAGCTGGAAGCAAGAGAGCAGGCGCAGGCTTTACAACTGCTTTTAGAGTATCGGAGACCACACCCAAGTTGGCTGCTCTCTTAAAGGCTATTGGCTGAAGGAGTGGAATGTGCTCCCACAGCAATGCAGTTAGCAAAGCAGGAATCTGGTCTTCGTGTAGTGCACAATTCCACATGAGCAGTTGGACTGAAAGCTGGCCTCTATCCCTAAGGAACTTATAAAGATGTTATGGCTAGAAATAACAAAAAAACTTTACTGGAAGTGGTAGCATATACCTGTAATTCCAGCACTCAGGGAATGGAGGCAGGAGAGTCAGGAGTTCAAGATCACCCTTGGCTATATAGTGAGCCCATGCTAAACTTTGGAAAATGAGACCCTGTCTCAACCAACTAACCAAAAAAAAAAAAAAAAAAAAAAAAAAAAAAAAAAAAAAAAAACCAAAAGACTATATAATTTTTGAATTATTTAATAATCTGTAATACGGAAACAAGGTTGAAGTTTCTTTGGTTTTTGTTTTTAATTTTAAAAGCATTACTTTGTATGTGTGTGTGAGAGAGAGAAGAGAGAGGGATAGAGAGAGTGTTCACACATGAAGTTGGGAGGGAAAAGTGGTAAGAAGGATAGAGGAAGAAGTGGAAGGCAGAGAATAAGGACTGGATTTATAAATTTGATCAAACCATGTTATAGGCTTGTATGAAAGTATCAAGTGATTAAAAACAGGAAGAGATGAAGAAATGGTTTGGTGTGGGAAAATTGTCTGTATTCTGTCAATCATGATTTAAATAAATGCTGATTGGCCATTAGCCAAGATGTATAGGTGGGTCAACCAGACAGGAAGTAGAGGCGGGGCTATTAGACCAGGAGAATTCTGGGAAGCAAAAAGCTCTCTCAGCACTCCCGTCTGGTCCACCAAAGAAGCAGGATGTGACCTGCCCTGCTGAGAAAGGTACTGAGCCATGTGGCTAACATAGATAGGGATAATGGGTTAATATATGTTATAAGAGCTAATACAAAACCTGAGCTAATGGGCCAATCAGTTTATAATCTTCTGGAGACCTCTGAGTGATTTTCTTTGGGACGAAATGGCTGGGGGACCAGGCAGGACATAAACCCCAACAAGCAGCCTGGCCCTCATACTACAATGGTTTAATAGTTAGGAGCACTTGCTCTTTCAGAGGACCTGGGTTCATTTCCCAGTATCCTCATGGTGGCTCATACCACCTGAAATTCCAATTCCAGGGAGCCATTCCTGGGCTCCAGGCATGGAACCAGTGCACATACAATACACACATAGAGGCAAAACACTTATACAAGTAAAATAAAATAAATCTAGCAAAAAACCCTGAAGCCTTTCTTAGACTGTTTTAGCCCTGTTACAGCCAAGAATATAAATCCTTGAGCAATTGTTGATGTGATAACTGTCTTCTAGAACAACCCAATATTGACTCTAATATTGGAAATATTAGTGTACTAGTAAAATATATTTCATTTAAAAACACACCAAATAGCTGGGCTTATCCTTGAGGATTCCTGGGAATTTCACTAGCACCCACTTTCTCCCTAACCTCACAATGGCTGCCTCTATCAAGATATCTTTCATGGCTTTCCCTTCCAGTCTCTCCCCCAAATGGACCAACCCATTTCCTCACGTTCTCATCCCCCATCCCCTTCTCTTTACCGTCCTTCCCTGCCCCCAGTTTACCCAGGAAATTTCATCTAATTCCCTTTCCCAGGACAAGCCCCGCGTCCCTCTTAGGGCCCTCCTTGTTACCTAGCTTCTCTGGAGCTGTGGACTGTAGGCTGGTTAGCCTTTCCTTTACATCTAGTATTCACTTTTATGAGTGACTACATGCCATGTTTTGTCTATCTGAGTCTGAGTTATCTCACTCAGAATTTTTTTTTACAGTTTTTTTTTTTTTTTTTTTTTTTTACAGTTTTTACTCCATTGTGTAAATGTACCACATTTACTTTATCCATTCTTCCGTTGAGGGGCATCTAGGTTGATTCTATGTTCTGGCTATTATGAATAATGCTGCTATGAACATTATTGTGCAAGTGTCCTTGTGGTATGATTGAGCATCCTTTGGGTATATGCCTAAAAGTGGTAATGCTGGGTCTTGAGGTAGATTGATTTCCAATTTTCTGAGAAACCACCATACTGATTTCCAAAGTGGATGTAAAAGTTTGTACTCCCACCAGCAGTGGAGGAGTGGTCCCCTTACTCCACATCCTCTCCAGTATAAGATGTCCTCAGTACTTTTGATCTTAGCCATTCTGACAGGCATAAGATGCTAAGACTCCTAGCAATAGTAGAGAGGGTGCCTGAACTGACCTTTCCCTGTAATTAGATTGGTGAATACCCCAACTGTCACCATAGAACCTTCATCTAGTAATTGATGGAACCAGATGCAGAGATCCACAACCAAGCACCAGGCCAAGCTCCAGGAAATAGTCAAAGAGAGGGAGGAGGGAGTATATGAGCAAGGTAGGTCAAGATCATGAAGGGCAAAGCAACAGAGACAGCTGAACCTAGATCGTGGGAACTCATGAACTCCACACCAATAGCTTTGGAGCCACCATGAAACCAAGCTAGGCTCTCTGCATGTGGGAGACAGTTGGGCAGCTTGGTCTGTATGAGAGGCCCCTGACAGTGAACCAGAATCTATCTCTAGTGTATGAGCTGGCTTGTCAGAGCCCATTCTCTTTGGTGGGATGCCATCAGTCTTAATGCAGGGGAGAGGGGCTTGTCCTGCCTCAACTTAAAAGGCCAAGCTTTGTTGACTCCCCATGGGAGCCCTTACCCTTTGGCAGGATGAAGAATGGGAGGAAGAACTGTGATTGGAATGTAAAATGAAATGAAGATAAATAATAAATACATAAATAAACAAATATTTACTTTAAAAATGCACCAAGTAAGAATTTGATCAGTGTGTTTTGGGTACACTCATCTGGTTGATTCAGTCATATGCCTTTTAGAGATGAGTTGGCCTCTGAGCAATGTCAACAATTGCTGCAAACCCATATCCATGCAGCTATGTACTTCTGGCTGCCAGTCTTGCACAAGTCTTTCTCAATGCTGTGTTGCATAATATAGTCACAGGGAGACAAACACAGCTGGCTGTGGGTAGAGCTTTAGTCTGAACATTTTTCCGTTGATAGACCATAGAAGAATCTTTTGCCTTTCAAAGATCACTACATTTTAACTATGGTTCCATTATATTTTCCTAAATGTGCACTGAGTTTTGCCCTCTTTGCCCAGGCTGTGGGTGCACTGAACACTTTTATTGCTGCTGTATATGAGCATGCTGTTATATTGCCAAACAAAGCAGAAACACCAGTTTCGATGGAAAAGGCTTTGTTACTGATGAACAAGAACATAGACATTTTGGAGAAAGCAATAAAGCTGGCAGCAAAGCAGGTATCACTGTTTTGTTTATGTCTGGGATGGTATACAGATTTGCAACCTAGACAAGAATGTGGGTATTTAGAAATATGAGAAAAATTTTCTTTCCATACCTGCTTCTAACAGGGTGCACATATCATTGTGACCCCAGAAGATGGAATCTATGGTTGGATCTTCACCAGGGAGACCATTTACCCCTACCTGGAGGATATACCAGACCCTGAAGTGAACTGGGTTCCCTGTAGAGACCCTAAGAGGTAAGATCTTGTCAAAGAGTAATGACTCTTTGCAACAAAGAGGTTCTGATGAGGTAGAACAGCAAAGTCACCAAGCCTGACTTGTCATCTTTCTGATGATCAGACAGTCAGTGGCATGGAACTTTAACGGTTTATATAGTATTTACTACTCAATGTGTCTCCCATCTGGAGAATGGCTTTAGATAAGAAAGCTTGATTTGTTACTCCCAGCAGTTGTCTTTGAAACCTAGCCTGTGAACACCCTGTTTCCAACAAGTGTGTTCAATTGAGTTTCAGCCAAGTAAGACTGTTTTCTTTGGATCTGTGATTGCAGCTGCAAGTCAGTTGATGCAGGAACACCTGCCTGTGTTTCTAAAGTTGTGCTGTCACAATGATTTCACAGTCAATAAGATTCACGGAAGTTCCATGGGGCTTCAGACAGGAAGCTCTCTTTCCGAGTCCCCATCTTACTACCTTCCAGCTGAGTGGTACAGGGTACATTGCATCTTTATTTCCCTTATGGAGTAAAGAAGAGTGTCAAATAAAATGGCGTGTGTGCAGCTCCCTCTTCACTGTCCCCTGTCACAAAGATCTCTTTTCAACAGGACAAACTGACTGTAAACTACTTTTAACTCTTGTCCTTCGAGAGATTTTTAGCATTACTGTAGTTTAGGCATAACTTTCTTGAAAGAAATGTATATGCGTGTGTAATTATATACACTTTTAAAAAAAGATGGGATAGATTATTTTAGGTGTAATCATGTATCTTTTAGCAATGTTCACAGGCAATTTCTTTAAGTGAAGAAACTTGAAAAGTGCTTTCAGTTGCTAATTTTATATCTGCATGCACCTGCTGAGACTTATATCTATTGCCTCAAGGAGGAGCTTCTTTTAAAAAGAAATTCTTGTCACATGACATCAGCTAAAACGTAAGTCCCAGGATCCCATACTTGAGCTCCACTATTTAAGTCTCAACCTGAGACTTCCGCCTTTGGGAAAATGTTTTCTAAATGTTATATAACCTGTGTGTGCAGAAAGCATGGAATAGTGACCCAATGTCATCTCGTCAAAAGCTTTTCCTAGGACAGCAAGCAATCATTACTTGCTGTAATTCTAGAAGGTTATATTAAACTATGCTTCATGTGATAATTCCATTAGAGCTGACTCTCCTAGGAGAAGAGGCCCAAAAGTCTGGTCCTTATGTTTACTTGGATTCTGTTAGCTTGGGAAGGCAAACGGCTCATGAAATTTTGACACTGAATTATTCCAGTGACAAAGATTCAGCTTTGTGAAACGGAAGGGGGAATCAAGCTGGGTCTAGGAGCTCATGCGTATAGTCCCAGCACTCAGGAAATTGGTGTGGGAGAAAATGATCCATGAGCTTTAAGGCTGCCTGAGTTACACAGTAAAACTCGACTTAAAACAAAGAAAAACAACAACAGTCACAAAATGGAACTATTGGAGAGATGGATCGTCGGATAAAGCACTTGTTGATTAAGAATGAGAACTGGAGTTCAGATTTCCAGGACCTATGTGAAATCCAGGCAGGCATGAGGGCCACCTGTCCACCTGTAGTTCAGTGCTTGGCAGGCAGTGATGGGAATAATAAATAAAGTGAGAATGATCAGGGAAGACATACAACACCGACTTTGGGCATCCAGCTGGACTCCCACATATATGCACATGTACCCACCCACGTGTGCACTTATCCACATAGGAAAACACATGGACATAAACACAGGCATGAACAGAATCTCTGTCCTGCCCACTCTCTCACAATTATAGAAACCCGTGAGGCGTTAGCTCTTCATTGTGCTTTTGAATTCCAAGAGCTGTATCTGGTGTGCTGTGCATATTAAATCTTTCACTCATAACAGGAGGTGTCCCGATTTGCATATTAACTTTGAGAAGAAAGGGGGCATTAGGGCTGCATAGTTAGTAATTAGGTCAAGTGGGATTAAGGAAGGCCATTTGCAGGCTGGGGAGAGGGCTCAGTCCATAGAGTACTTGCCTTGAAAGTGTGAAAGCCCAAGTTTGATCCGCAAAGCCCATTTAAAAA
The DNA here is from genome assembly GCA_004026605.1 of Ondatra zibethicus. Taxonomy (NCBI): domain Eukaryota; kingdom Metazoa; phylum Chordata; class Mammalia; order Rodentia; family Cricetidae; genus Ondatra; species Ondatra zibethicus. Next base: position 23,977 of record PVIU01014295.1, read on the forward strand.
ACAGGGGACAGTAAGACACACTTAAAATTTTGGCAACGGCAAGTTGGGGAGCAGAATCATTCAAATCCCTGGCCAGTTTGCTGGCCAGTCAGACTAGTTTTCTTACTTGGTCAAGTCCTGGGTCAATGTGTGAGAAGGGGCAGGGAGGAAGAACGTGACTGAGGAACGACACCCAGGGTGGTCTTCTGATTTCCCAATGCACGTATGTGCACCCACACCCACATGTGCACCCACACCCGCATACATGAACAATTGCACAAACACGCCACACAAGCCATGGTAACTTAACAGATTTGACACTATATTGCATTATACTGAAAATTATAATGACAAACAAATACATTTATTCATGAGAGGTCATCTGTGACTGACCTCTGTCATCTGTGAATCTGCTTATGACGTTTGGCCTTGATGTTTCTTGTTCAGTACATCTTTATCCACAACACAGACCCCTAACAAGAGACATTCAAATATTTGAAGCCTGTGTCACCTCACCGCATTCCCTTTTGACTTCTAGAAGAAATATAAGGACTATTTCATGACGCGTACTTTTCTCCACGAGAACCTTCTAAGCCAAATATCACATTCGTTGGAGGAGAGAGTTGAGCCAGACATTCTTACTGCACACGGCCTCATTTGCTCCCCTTAGAAGATGACCTGCACTGGACCCGACTATTTTCTGCCACTTGGTGCTTTGTTTTTGACTACGGTTTACAGCCACACATGTGTAATATTCTAGCTGGGGTTATAGATGAGGCCTTTCTCATGGAGGAGTTTGCTAAATTTCAAACTTCTCTTCTCCCTCGAAGACGGAGTATTATTTTCCTAGTCTTCTCTAGGCTTTCAGGCTGGAACACCTGGCACCTTAGAAGACGCTAGTAATCACAAACACAAACACTATGTTGCATACAAGCTTTTATTTTTCTTTTGTGTGCATGGTATATACATGTGTGTAAGTCATCTCTCTGTGTGTGCACATGTGAGCATGTAGTGTATATTTGGAGGTCCGAGGACAATGTTGGGTGTAGGTGGTGTGTAGTTACTGCCTACTGCTATTTGAGATAGGGTCTCTCATGGGCCTGGAACCCTGCCACATAAGGCAGACTTGATGGCTCCCAAACTTCCAGGGGTCTGTCTGTCTCTGTCTCCCATCTCCCCATCGCTAAGATATCAGGAGCATGGGGCTGTGCCTGGGCTTTACACAGGTTCTGGGATCGGAACTCAGGTCCTCACAGTTGGAAGCCAAGTGCTTTACTGACAAAACCATCTCCCCAGTCTGCATATGAGTTTTAAATTCTTTGCTGCTCATTTCTGACCTAGACTGTTGCGTTATAGGAAATGGAAAAATACAGCATCGCTTTGATATTTTGGAAGTCGCTCTCATGACTTTTGTTGAATTAGGTTTGGCTATACACCAGTGCAGGAGAGACTCAGCTGCCTTGCCAAGGATAACTCTATCTATATTGTGGCAAATATTGGGGACAAGAAGCCATGTAATTTTACTGACCCTCAATGTCCTCTGGATGGACGTTATCAATACAAAACCAATGTGGTATTTGATTCTGAGGGTAGGCTAGCAGCCCGATACCATAAGGTAAGAATTAGCTGCACCTTTGTTGAACTTGGTTTATTTCTGTTGTTTGTGATATGTATGTGCATTTGTTTTTTAAATACTGGAGATGTAACTGTTACAGAAACATCTCGTAATCATTACTATTTTAAATTGTAACGGCAATTTCATTTATCTGTATACCAGTTAATGATTGTCTGTGTGAATTCATCATAAAGTAGAATATAGTAAAATGTCAAAACAGATGTGATAGTAACCTCACAAAATTGAATATCCTTTGAGAAAAAAGGGAGATGCTGTTTCATCTTTGAGGTAGTATCAGAGGGCTTGGGGGTACATAATTTGTTATTATTTACTATTAAGTTGCTATCTATTTCAATATACCTTTCTGACTGCTATGAAACCAAGCCCCAACAGAAACTGATTCTTAGAAGAAGGAAATATCGGGGCTGGAGAGATGGCTCAGAGGTTAAGAGCATTGCCTGTTCTTCTAAAGGTCCTGAGTTCAATTCCCAGCAACCACATGGTGGATCACAACCATCTGTCCTCTTCTGGCCTGTAGGCATACACACAGACAGAATATTGTATACATAATAAATAAATGAATATTTAAAAAAAAGAAAACGGAAATATCCTTATTTGTAAAGCTGAAAAGGATATGTATTACAGAAAAGGCTGGCCTCAGTCCAGGAGCAGTCAGTCCATTTCTCAGGTCATATCCACCCCTTTAGGTCTTACTAACAGCTTTTGCTCAGGATAACTGCCCTTTTAGAAGCCACGTGGCCTCAGCAGCACAGCACAAAACCCTTATCTTTATGAACAAAGTCCACAGAAACCCGCATTTCTGTTACTTGGACACTCAGCCTGGCCTCCTCACTCCTTCATGCTAGCCAGGTCACACACCTGTCTGGAACCATTCACTGCTCGTGCAGGACACGATCCCATGAAGGTGGAGAGTGGAGGAGCAAGAGAGCCTCTGGAACACTGGGATGTGGGGTAGCTGATGTGGCTGCACTCGTGCATTCAACAGGCCGAGCGAAGACCCAGCTAAACAAGCGCCCTGCTCCTGAGCTGGAGTTAAGTAGTCAGGATTCAGGAGAGGCCTTACTAAGAAAGGGCTCATTCAGGTGCCTGACAAAAACAATGATTTGTGACAAGCACTGGGGAGAAAGAGCTGTGAAATTTCAGGGATCTCCAGGACCCATTGCTGGCTGCTGTCACTGTAACACTCACCCATTTGGAATCGACAATCTGGTTGAAAAAAAAAAATAAGGTTATGAAGAGCTTAGTAATTAGTAAGACTTAGCAACTCCAAAGTAGAAATTAATTTTAAGTCAGCTTCATTTAATTGATATAAATGGCACAGTAGACATAATGACGTTTATTGTATTAACACGTGCTAGACCCCACACAGGGCGTACCATTCATATTTAAACAACACAGTAGAAACAGTTTTAAAATTAGGAGACTAAAGCGTTCGTCCTGTCTGTGGGCTGGATACATAGCTCAGTGGTCAGGAGCACACACTGTTCTTACAGAGCACCTTAGTTCAATTCCCAGCACCTATCTTGAGTAACTCACAACTGCTTGTCACTCCTGCTCCAGAGGATCTGAAACCCTCTTCTGGTCCTTCGATACTCACACTCACATGCACGCACTTACACATAGACACATACTATTAAAAATAACGTGAAAAAGATTTTCACTCCACAGTTTTAAAGATATAAACGATCATATCTTAGATGTCATTTTTTTAGTTTGTTCATTGATGCTTAAGCATAAAGTGTTTTGATTAATGTCACAGTGTGGAAACTCACAGATAGTTGGTGTAATTGGCATGATGCTTGTAAATACTCATGTAACCATATGCACATCAGTACACATGGAAGAAAAAGGGTTTTATGGGTATTGACCGTATCTATTGGCAATTTTGTTCTTTACTAATTTCTTCCTTCTCTGCTTGTCTTTGACAGTACAATCTTTTTGCACCAGAGATTCAGTTTGATTTCCCCAAAGATTCAGAGTTGGTGACTTTTGACACTCCCTTTGGGAGGTTTGGCATCTTCACTTGCTTTGACATTTTTTCTTATGACCCAGCTGTGGCGGTTGTGAAGGACTTTCAAGTTGACAGCATTGTCTACCCTACGGCATGGTGCAACACTTTGCCCCTCCTTTCAGCTGTCCCATTCCATTCAGCTTGGGCCAGAGCCATGGGAGTCAACCTGCTTGCAGCAAACACCCACAACACCAGAATGCACATGACAGGTAACTGACCAATCATCTGCCAAGCGGCAATGACAGTCTTGGGGAAGAACTTCTCATTGATTCCCAACCAAACTTTTCCTTAATGGCTAGCTTCACTACCATAAAATTAATAATACCATGAGTTTCTGCTCCAGGGTTGATTAAATTTATTTATGTACATGTTTATTTTTCTGAGGACAGGAAATCAATTGCTTCGTTTTTGAGATTGGCTTTTACTAGATAATCCAGGGAGGCCTAGAATTTATGATTCTTCTGCTTCAGCCTCCTGAGTGCTGGGTTGCATACATTCGCTGCCATGCCTGGTTAGCAGCATAGGCTTCTGCTTAAGGAGCTTTATTATGGTAAGGAAAGGAAGCAAATATTATCTTGATGCTTCAAGAGGGAAAACTGAAGTCATGAAGAGGTCAGGTCATGTAAAAACAAAAAAACGGGTGGTAGCTGGAGAGGTGGCTCAACCATTAAAGGCTAGGCTCACAACCAAAGTTACTATGAGGAAAAAAAAAGTCAATGCTAGACCTAAGGGATACTCCAGCTAATACATATTAGTTGTATTGAAATAAATCTTTTGATGACAGAATGAATAAGTTTAAATTTGTTTTAGAGTTTACTCTTGGTAATATCCTCATTAAGGGTAACGCTTGCCTTCCTCTTGACTAGTTTTCACAATGGCAAAGAATCAATTTCAAACCCAAATTGATGAATCATGTCATTGGAGAGCTGAAATTATTATTCATGTTTCAGGGAATTTTTGATTTTCTTGTTAAATTGTTTTAAAAGAGAAAAGTTTTTTTTTAAGATTTAAAAAAAGCAAAACTTTAAATGATCATTTCAGTACTTTAGGGTGAAAGCAGAGTCAAACTGGATTTCCAATAATATCTTTTTTTTTGTTTTTTTTTTAAAGATTTATTATTTATTATGTATTCAGTGCCCTGCCTGCATGTATCCCTGCAGGCCAGAAGAGGGCACCAAATCTCATTACAGATGGTTGTGAGCACATGTGGTTGCTGGGAATTGAACAGGCAAAGCTCTTAACCACTGAGCCATCTCTCCAGTCCCCCAATAACATCTTTTAAAAAGTCATTGTGGATTTGAAGAGATGGCTCATCGGTTAAGAGCACTGGCTGCTCTTCCAGAGTACCTGGGTTCAATTCCCAGCACCAACATGGCAACTCACAATTGTCTGTAACTCCAGTTCCAGGGAACCCGCCACCCAGGGAACCCGCCACCCACGGCAAAACATCGAAGCACGCAAAATAAAATTAAATAAAAAATTTTAAGAAGTTACTGTTCTTTCATAACATTATGTTTAATTTCCCACGGGAATGTTTCCTTTGTCGCCATAAAAAGTTTGGAAACATTATTTGCGATTCTTTATGTTGGCCACAGGGAGTGGGATCTATAGTCCGGAAGCCGTTGGTGTGTACCACTATGACATGGAGACAGAGAGTGGCCAGCTGCTGTTATCAGAATTGAAGTCTCGGCCCCACCGGACCAGCTCCCCTGCAGAGGTTGACTGGGATGCTTACGCCAGAAGAATCAAACCATTCTCATCAGAGCAGGCAGACTTCCCAGGGATGATTTATTTTGATGAATTCAGCTTCACCCAGCTTTTGGAAAGTACTGGAAATTACACAGTTTGCCAAAAGGACCTGTGTTGTCACCTGACATACAAGATGTCAGAGAATCGAATGGATGAGGCCTATGTCCTGGGTGCCTTTGATGGACTGCACACAGTAGAAGGGCAATATTATTTACAGGTTAGAATGCTTGAATATGTTAGGATGACCCTATTACTGGATTTTATTCTAAATCATTGCTTTTGTTTTATTAACTGTGATTAAGACCATGAATAAAAGTAACTTAAAGGGGAAAGGACTTATTTGGCTTACTGTTGAAATCACAGTCCATCATTGGGGGGAGTCATGGCAGGAACTCAAGGCAGGAGTGAAAACAGAGACCATGGAGGAGTGTTGCTTACTGGTTTTGTCCCTGTGGCTTGCTCAACTTGTTTTCTCATACAACCCAAGACACCTGTCCAGGGGTGGCACCACCCATAGTGGGCCCTCCCACCTAAATAGCCACCAATCAAGAAAATATCCCTGTAGATTGCCTACAATACGATGGAGGCATTTCCTCAATGGATGTTCCTCTTTCCGGATGACCCTTGCTGTGTCAAGTCCACAGATAAAATAAAATACAAAACAATCAGCACAGGTATCATAGATTTTTCTTCAAAATTGAATTGAGTTATTTTGTATAATGTTGCATCTATCAGATTTATTTGCAGCTACAGAACATTCAATTCATCCCATTTTCATCAGAACCAATTCTTTTTCTTGGCTACATGGTGATGAGCATGAAGCAGATTGAGGAGTTCTCTGCAGGCAGTGTCTGTGTGTCCTCTTGTTACTTTGGAGGAACGTTTGGCCAGCTTTCTTCTACTGGAGTCTAAGTTAATTTGTGACCCAGTGTAGCATGGCTGAGTTAAAAGAAAATTTAACCAAATCAAGTGGCTTAAAAAATAATCCAAATTAGAATTGTTCAGAACACTGACCTTTAAAATTCAATACAATTTACCTTTAATAAAAGTGTAATAATTGTAGGGTGGTGGTGGCACACACCTTTATTTCCAACTCTCAAGAGGCAGAGGCAGCTAAATCTCTGAATTCCAAGTCAGCCTGGTCTACAGAGTGAGTTCTATGACAGCCATGGCTACACAGATAAACTCTATCTTGAAAAACAAAAATAAAAAAAGCAAGCAAACAAACAAAAAAGTGTAATAAATTTGTCCCACTAAATTTGACATAATACTTAACAAGTCGTGACAGCTTAAATGGAAACTCTGTTCTTTGAAACTGAATTTTGACTGCTTTTTTTTTCTTTCCTCCTTTTTCACAGATATGCACATTGATGAAGTGTCAAACCACCAATTTGAGAACTTGTGGGGAACCTGTGGGGTCAGCTTTTACCAAGTTTGAAGAATTCTCTCTCAGTGGCACCTTTGGGACGAACTACGTTTTCCCTCAGATGGTCCTAAGTGGGAGTCAGCTTGCCCTGGAAAGATATTATGAAGTAGGAAGCCTTCGGGAGGACAAATTTCTTTGAGTAAATGAAGTAGACAAACATAATCATGATATTTGAAATAAAGAGCTGGGTGGTGGTGGTGTATACCTTTAACCCTAGCACTCAGGAGTCAGAGTCAGGTGGATCTCTGTGAGTTTAAGGCCAAACTGTTTCAAAAAAAAAAAAAAACAGAAAAGAGAAGGAGGGAAGGAGGGATAGCAGTACCGAGATATCACCCCCTGCAGTCTATGAGACGCTTTAAAGTTTGCATTGACTGTGACACAGAACAAGCTGTAGTTGAAGATTGTATTTTTCCTGTGATCAGCAAGTTGGAGTTCATTGTTCTATAAAAATATGAAATCATGAGGGAATTAAAATTAAAATACAGACAACTAATAACCATTTTTATAATGTAGAAGATTCGAATTAAGTACAGTTCATTAAGTAGTGCAGCTAGCTGGGCCTGGTGGAGTAGCCTGTAGTCTAAACTACTGAAGAGACTGAGAGAAGATGATCAGAAGTTCAAGGCCTACAAGGCTACAAAGTGAGTCCAAGGCCCGTCTGAACTGACAATTCTGTGAGGCTTAGTCTCAAAATAAAAATATAAAAGTTTATTTCTTGTACTCTGGAGGCAGAGGCAGTTAAATTTCTGACTTTGAGGTCAGCCTGGTCTGCAAAGCTAGTTCCAGTACAGTCATGACTACAAAGAGAGATCCTTTCTCAAAAACGCACACACACACACACACACACACACACACACACACACACACACACACACACACAACGGTGTGGGAGGTCCTTCTATGTGTTATTTTTATTGGTTAATGAATAAAGGACTGCTTTGAGCCCATGGCAAGAAAAAACAGAACTAGGTGGGGAAAGTTAGGCAGTATGCTGGGAGAAAGAAGGGTGGAGTCAGAGAGAAGCAATGGAGCTGCCCAGAGTCAGACATGCCAAAACTTTGCCAGTAAGCACTGCCGTGTGGCGATACACAGATTAATGGAGATGGGTTAAGTTAAAATGTAAGAGCTAGCCAATAAGAAGTTAGAGCTAATAGGTCAAGCAGTATTTTAAATAATATAGTTTCTGTGTGATTATTTCAGGTCTAAGTTAGCCAGGTGGCTGGGAACCAAACAAGCGACTCCCTCCTACACACACATACACACACACACACACACACACACACACACACACACACACGCATGCTCATATATACATACATAGACACAGAGGTATATATGTATATACAAATACATGCACACATATATTCATATATACACAGAGATATATGCATACACATATACATGCATGCACACATACACATGCACACATATATACAAACACACATGTATACACACATATATACACACATGTACACATATATACATACATACACACAGAACTATATATGTACACACACACACACACACACACACGCTGGCTGAAGGGATGGTCCAGCAGTTAAGAGCATTTTCTAGTCTTTCAGAGGACCAGGATTGACCCCCAGCACGCACATGACCAGTTAGTTATAACCAGTCAGTAACCCCTGTTCTGACTGGGTTACTGAACTCTGGTGCCCTCTTCTGACTTTCTCAGACATTGCATGTACATGGTGCAAGTGCATATGTGCAGGACAAATAATCATATACATAAAGTAAAAATTAAGCTGAAAAACATGACTTAGGGGTTTAGAGCACTTACTGGTCTTGCAGAGTACCTGGATTTGATTTTTTTTTTCGTTTTTTGAGACAAGGTTTCTCTGTAGCTTTGGAGCCTGTCCTGGAACTAGCTCTTGTAGACCAGGCTGGTCTCGAACTCACAAAGATCCACCTGCTTCTGCCTCCCGAGTGCTGGGATTAAAGGCGTGTGCCACCACCGCTCAGCCCTGAGCTTGATTCTTAATACCCATATGGTGGCCCATGCCGATTGGTAGTTCCATTTCTAATGGGTCTGTGTTGAACACCCTCTTCCGACCTTCACAGGCACCAAATGTGCTCACAGTGAATGGACATAAATGCTGGTCAAACATTCATATACATAAAACCAATAAGTAAATAAAAAAATAATGATATGTTTTAAAGAGTTAGGAATACAGATCACAGGTAGAGGCTTTGTCTAGCATGCACAATACCCCAAGTTCAGTGCTCAGGACGAGTGGGAAGCACTGCAAATAGAGCTTACTTCATGGGAGTGTTGAGAAGTTGCTTTAATGCTAGCCATAGTTGTGCAGGGGCTCATGAGTTTTAAGAGAGAATACTAGCCACATTGTCACCCCTTCCCTCCATAATTAGACCAAAGTTAGAAAGTTGGGTCTTCTACCATCAAATCATGTGTGCTTTATAGCACCCAATATTGCTTTTGGAGGAATGTTTTTAGAAGATGTTGCTGGAAACTGAGCTTTGCATTCGAGTTAATCTTCTTTCATCAGGTTACAAGAGATGGACGTCTCAGGAGCCGAGGTGGAGCCCCTTTGCCTGTCTTGGTGATGGCCCTATATGGAAGAGTGTTTGAGAAGGATCCTCCACGCTTAGGGCAGGGACCTGGGAAGATACAATGAACCCCTTCATTGTGGACTGTCAGGATTAGCCTGGCAAAGAGGGGGGGCATAAATAAAAGAGTATTTATGTAGTACTTGACTAGAAGATACAATGTAAACTGTTGAAAGGGCAAACCAAATGAAGAAATAAAACAATAAAATAAAAAGCAATTGGTATGCTATGGCCTGGATATGGTTTGTTCACTCCAAAATTTATGCTCAAATTTAATTTCCATCGTGAAGTATTAAGAGAGTGAACCACCTAATTCAGCCACAGTTTTCAGAAGTGAGCTTTTAGGAAATGGTGAGGATTGTCTAAATAACCAGCATGTGTGGTGATATATATTTGAATACTGTGGCTTTATAGATGTGTGTGTGTGTGGGGGGGTGTGCATAGAACACAGAAGCACTGTTTCCTACTATGTGATGTCTTAACACCACTTTGGAACTCTGTTAAGAAGAAGAGTATTACCATATGTGGGGCCCTTGTCTTGGAACTAGAACCATGAGCCAATGTCAATGTATTTTCTTTATAAGGTACCCAATATACAATATTATGCTGTTTGCAAATGAAAACCAGATACCATAAGGCACGAGAATCCTTGGGATAGCGTAAATGTGTTAGTTGGAGCTGCATCCAGCTTTTTTGTATGTGTCCAGATATATGTAACTATGTGATGCAGAAGGTGTATTTTCCTGAGAGCAGGGCTTCTTTTCAGGAACTGCTCTGTTGTATCCAAACAATGATTTCACCAGATGAAGATTAATTTCATGTACTAACTCCATTAGATACAGATGCTCAGTTGACTGGTTAAACATTTCTAAGTATGTGATGGGGGCATTTCTGACAGATTAAAATAGATGTGCTGACCTTAGTTGAGAAAAGGCCCAGACAGGCAGGCGTGGAGAGCAGGAGGGACAGACACTCATGGGACAAAGGCTATAAGCTCTATGAAGATGACTCAGGCTTCAAAACACCCCAGAAGAGAGCCCTACCTTTGGTGTCTGGGAATAGATCTCATCAGCTGAGAATAAACCTGGAGTTTGATGGTCTGAGCCTGAGGTTGGTATATGGATTAAATTCTGGAATTGTCTGTTAGTTACTTAGTAGAGCCCATTTAATTTTGTCTATGTATTTTCCCACTATTGGACAGTATATATTCCTGCTTTAGTTTTAGCTATGTTTTCTTCTGTCTCATATCCTTAGATTTAATAGTATCTTGGTTTTATTTTATGGGTTTCTTACAAGAGACTCTCATAGCTAGGCATGGTGGTTGTCTTAGTTAGGATTCCTATTTCTCTGAAGAGACACCACAATCACGCAATTCTTATGAAGGAAAAGATTGAATAGGGGATGGCTTGCAGTTCAGAGGCTTAGCTCATTGTCATCATAGTGGGAAGCATGGTGGCATACAGGCATATATGGTGCTAGACATGTGAAAACTAAAAATCAACAAAGAATCCTTAGAGTGAAAATACACTGCATACCATGGGAGATTTAACAGATAGTTACAGGATATTACAGATTATATATGGACTATTTATTATAGGCTATTTCATTCAACAGATACAAATCTGTGGAGCCTCCCCTAAAAAAAGAGCACATTTGAAGGGACAATTGAAATCTCAACAGATACACAAGGAATTGAAAATATCTCTTGTATCTTGTCAGATCACAGTGCAATAGAAATTTCTAGTAAAACTACAGAACTAGAAATTATTAGTAAAACTAAAGAAACTATACCAATACAGAGAGTGAACAGTAGACCTTTAAAAAGATTTTTAAAAGTTTTAATGTGCTTGAATGCTTTTCCTGCATGTGTATGTGTGTGCCCTGTCTATGCCTGGTGCCTTTGAAGGCCAGAAGAAGGCATCAGACATTTGGAACTAGAATTAAGGATGGTTGTAAGCCACTGTGTAGGTGCTGGGAACTGAACCTGGATCCTCTGCAAGAGCAGCCAGTGTTCTTATCTGCTGAGCTGTCTCTCTAGCATGAACAAAAAAACCTCTTGAGTGACCAGTGAGTTACTGAACATAACATGGAGGAAGTTTAAAAGTTATGAGACTCAAGTAAAATTAAATGAAAGCCCAACCTACCAGATCTGTTGAAGTGCAGTTGAGCAGTACCAAGAACAGGGGTTATAGTTATAAATGTTCACATTAAAACAGTCACATCAGGTATTGGTGGCACATACCATAAGCCCCAGAACTCCAGAAGCAGAGGCAGGCGGATCTCTGTGAGTTCGAGGCCAGCCTGGTCTATAGAGCAAGTTCCAAGACAGCCAAGGCTATACAAAGAAACCCTGTCTCAAAAAACAATAAAACAAAAGAAGACAAAACAAAAGTCACAAAATCTCATATAAATATCAATGGACTCCAAGGGCTAGTAAAACAAGATCAATCTAAACCTTAAGGTAAAAGAATGGCAAGAAATAACAATGATAAGTACAAAAACTAATAGAATAAAGACTTAAGGAACAATATTGTCTTAGAGTTTCTATTGCTGTGAAGAGATAACATGACCATAGCAACTCTTATAAAGGGAAAATAGTTAACTGGGGCTGGCTTATACTTCAGAAGTTTAGTCATTATCATCATAGTTAGAAGTATGGTGGTGTGCAGGCAGACACGGTGCTGGAGAAGGAGCTGAGAGTTCTACATCTGGATCTGCAGGTATCAGGAAAAGACTGTCACAGTGAGTGTGACTTGAGAATCTGAGACCTCAAAGCCCAGCCCCGCAATGACACTCTTTCTCCAACAAAGCCACACTTATTCCATCAAGGCCACACCTCCTCCAATAAGGCCACACCTCCTAATACTGCCACTCCCCGTGGGCCAAACATTCAAACACATGGATCTATGGCGACCATTCCTACTCAAACCACCACAAACACTTAATACTGATCAAAGACTGTGTTCTTTGTGAGAACAAAATTAATCAATCCTTGGCAAAACTAACCAAAGGAAACAGAAGATCGTAATTAATACAATTAGAGATGAAAAAAGGAGATATTACTAGAGAATCCATCGAAATACAGAAAATTAGGAAGTACTTAAAATATGTCAAAGTGATGGAAAATATAGATGAAATGTATAATTTCTTAGAACCATATGAAAGTATTATTAAAGTAAATAGAGATATAAACAATTGTAAACAGTTGCAGAATAATCAATAAGTTCGACGCAGTAATAAAAAACTGCCCAACAAAGGAAAGCCCAGGTCTAGGCGGACTCACTGCCAATGCTTATCAAGGCATAGAAATAGAAAGACTCATCTAGGGAGCCTGACCTTGATACTTAACACGCAAATCAAATAAGGACATAATAGGAAAGAAAACTGTGAACCAATTTCCCTGATAAATGCAGATATTAATGTTCTCAATAAAATTCTTACAAGTTGAATTTAAGAACACAGCAAGAAACTCATACTACAATGACTGTGTTGGTTTCATTCAGGGCAACAATGTTTGTTAAATATATATGAATGGTCACACAAGTATATAAATATACTTAGGAACAGAAATCACATAATCATCTGTCAATCAGTGAGGAAAGGCCCTTGGCAAAGTTCAACATAAACTCATGGTAAAAATCTTAAAGAAAATAGGGATAGAAAGAACATATCTGAACATAATAAAGGCTGTATATGACAAAATCATAGCCAGCTTTATAGTAAATGGGACTAAAGCAGAATTTCTTCTAAAATCTAGAATGATATGAGGGCCTCTTTTCTAATTATTATTCAATATAGTACTCAAGTCATCTCTAGATCAATAATACCAGAGAAAGAAATAAAAGGGATACAAATAGCTAAGGAAGAAATTAAATTATATCTATTAGCAGACAGAATGCTTCTCTACATAAATGAGCATAAGGACTCCACCAGAAAACTCATAGATCTGATAAATGCTAACAGCAAAGTAGTAGGATACAAAATTAACATACAAAAATAAGTTACTTAGGGCTGGAGAGATAGCTCAGAGGACAAAGTGTTTGCTGTGCAATCACAAGAACCCAAGTTCAGATCCCCAACGTGAATGTAAAAACCAGGCATGGCAGTGTATGTCTGTAACCTTAGTGCTTTGGGGGTGGGGCAGAGGCAGACAGATCGACAGATCCCAGAGGTTCACTGGTCAGCTAGTGCAGCTATATTGGTATATGAATAAACAAGAATATTCTTTTTTTAAAAAAGATTTATTTATTTATTATGTATACAACATTCTGCCTCCATGTATGCCCACATGCCAGAAGAGGACACCAGATCTCATTACAGATGGTTATGAGCCACCATGTGGTTGCTGGGAATTGGCAGCCAGTGCTCTTAACCACTGAGCCATCTCTCCAGCCCGCAACAGGAGTATTCTTAATGAGACACTAATAATAGCACAAGAAATTATTCCAATAATGGACAAACGGGACCATATGAAGTTATAAGACTTCTACATAACAAAAGAAATAATCACTAGGGTGAATAAAACAACTTACAAAAACAGAAAGATCTTTGCATTTGAAAGGGAATAAATGTCAAGGACAAATAAAGAACTACAAAAATTAAACACCAACTCCACCCCCTGCCAAATTATCTAATCCATAAATGGGCTAATGAACTGAAGAGACAGTTCTCAAATGAAGAAAACACAGATAGCCAGTACACACTTGAAATTGTATTGAACATCTTTAGCGATCAGTTTTAGAATCTTTAAAACTGGTTTGAAGGGTAGGAATGGTGGTACGTACTTTTTATCTTGCTGGGGAGGTCAAGATAGCAGGGTTTCTGGGGATTGCTGAGCAGTCAGTCTAGATAAGTAAAGACCCAACTACATTACCTGTAACATGAATAATAAAAACCCAGAGACAGATATTGGGATCAAGCTGAAAAACAGAAAAGCAAGCCAAGCTACTCTTACCTCAATGAAATCTTCAGAATGGAAAGAGAGTGAGTTCCTGTCTCATCCCACCTTATATTCCTCTCTAGGGCTGGGATTTAAGGCATGCACCACCACTGCCCAGCTTCTATGGCTAACTAGTGCGGCTGCTGGGATTAAAGATGTTTACTACTACTGCCTGGCTTCTATGTCTGACTAGTGCGGCTTTGCACTCTGATCTTCAGACAAGCTTTATTTCTTAGATCATAAACAAAACATCACTATATTCCCCATTTTTGTTTAAAATAAAAAGAAGGATATAATAAATACAAGAAAATTATATACAATAAGTACAATAACTACGTTCAATATATACGGGCAATAAGAACATCAACAATGTCTAGTTCATTTGCATGTGACAAATTCAGAGAAAATATTCAATTATCTAGTCTATCTTGGTGAGTCCAAAGTCTTGTACCTAATTTATTTTTTATTATAACTTGCATTACCATCCAAAACTATCATTCGATATCTTTCAACCTTATACACTTTACACTACTTTAGTAAATTTCCTTTCTGAGTCTTGTAAACAAGAAAAACTATAACTATATAGTATTCAACTACATCAGAGACCAGAGAAGGAAATAATATTGAGTAAGCAGGAAGTGCAAGTAAGCAACTTCCAAAAAATGTGAGAAATGACAGAAACACCTGGCTGCCTAGACAGTCACCTGAAGTTCCTCTGCAATGCTGGGGTATCCATCTTCAGCCTAAAGGCCTAGAATATTCAACAGTCTTTCCTGGGCAAAGGTTCATATAAAGGTTACTCCTACAGAAATGTCTGTCTTCTCTAGTCTGCACTCTGGTGATTGCTGCTTCTTCCAAATATTGCCCTTTAGAACAATAAAAGGGTTTTAAAATAGTACATAAAAGACGATTCAATAAACCACCTCCTATGCTGAAATGATTATGTGTCTCTTCTCTTCCAGCTCCCAGCTGTAGGAGGACAATTGACATTTACCATCTCATATGACCTCGAAGAAGCGGAAGAGGATGCAGAAAAAGTCATTCAGCTGATGACTATCTTAGAGGTGAGAAAAGCAACATGTCACTGTGCAACCACATGATATCGCCATGTCACCTGAGGTCACTCACACTGCTTTTAATTGATTGGCTGACACTGATTTACAAACTATGAAAGTAAATACACCTCAGCAGTTTTATGCCATGCCCATGTTTCAATCTGGCCAAGAAAATCCAGAATGGGTTCTGATGACAAAGGAGACCACTTGGAAACGTTTTGAAACTTAAATTTAAAACACGGTCATATTTCCGTACTTATAAGGTTACAGGATCCATTTGTTTAGGTCAATATTAATTTACATAATGCATTATATTATAGATTTTATGGTTTTCTGTTTGTGGAGTTTCTTTGATGCCATTATCTTCTCTGAAGCGGATTGGGGCTGCCAGAAATAGACATGTCTCATTGTCATAAAAAAGAACCTATTATTAAAACATCTTAAATGCCATATTCTGTAGATCTCTGAAATGTGTGTTGATGACCTGGCTATTTAAAATATATCTCTGTTTGACCTTGAAAACATATCTAATATGACTACAAGTTTAATTGTAATAGATGACTAATTTCTAACCTACATTTCCTTATTATCTGGAATAGTTGATAACAATAGCTTTCAAGAATTAGAAATTTGCATTACATTGTTAAATGAGCTATATATGTACAAGAGTAGAAATATATGTACAGTATGTTCTAACAAAATTAATCTCAAAGTCATATCAATATACAAATTTGTATGTAGTATGCAAAATCCAATCCAATGTAAAACATTTAAAACTAGTAGATTTTAAAAGTAGATTCAATAATCTACCTCTTTATCTTATCATAGCTACATCCTTCCTTTTTTCTTTTCAGAGTAGATTCAATAGTCTACCTTTTTATCTTATATCTGTATCCCCCTTTTTTCTTTTCAAGAACTCTGAATATAATCTCTTTTGCTCAATTTTCTTCCTGGCTATAACCAATAACAACTTGTAACCAACCCCTCTAAACAATGACAAATATCCATAATCCATTGAATGACCAAAAACCACCCACCACACCTCTTGGGAATGTGGGTGTTGCTTTCTCAAATTTACTTCCTGTTGTCTGACAGTGGCAGTATCTTTAGGGATTCCTGAAAAGAAAAATTTGGGTTAATTGTCAAGTCCTGGGAGAGGTAGCTGTATCATTTGCTGTCCAGTGTCTGAATAATGGGAAAGTGCAAGGCTTGTCTCAAGTCCTGGCTCGAGCAGTCGGTTAGGCTAGATCATCTCAGCTAGCCACCTCAAAATTGTTATGAGCAGTTTGTAGTCCAAAGTTAATCTCAAGGTGGTGTTTTTCATCTTGGTGGTGTTATCATGGTCCTGAGAGATCATTTGCATTATACGTCTGTAAAGAACAGCAGAAAGAAACATTTGGGAAAATTTATGAAATTTTATCCTGTTGGAAATATGATATACTAATAGGCCAATTTACTCATTTTCTTGGGATACTTTTTCTGGATGATTTGTCCTTTTTTTTCAGATGCTTATTTGTTCAGTGGTCTTCAGATTCCTTACCTGGATGCCTTTCTCCTGAAAAGACAAAAACAAAACAATTCCCCAACTCTAATTTTGGGGAGGTTCTCTTTTGGTAAGTTTTATCTGATTAAATAAAAAGCAGTTCTTAATTTTATAGGTTAGTTTGGATTAAAAAGGCCATTCTGTTTGATGAACTATCATCTCTTCTAATTAAGAGTTGTCTCTTCAAATTGAATTTTTATCAATTTTGATGGTATCCATAACTTTTCTTCTCCTCCGGAAAGAAAAGGAAAACCCCTTTCCCAATGTAACACATGTACTGGTTTCCATTCTGAGGTCAGTACATCTTTAAAGTATATTGGCTGATTTAATTCCATAGTTTTTTTCTATTCTCCAGTCTCCCTGCATCCACAGCTGTTGTCCTTACTCATTAGAATTTAGAAAATTCAAAGTTGATAAAGTATTACGCAAATGATCTCTGGGAGTCTTTATCATCCCTTTCTGTTTATTTAACATATCCTTTAGACTTCAGTTTGATCTTTCTGTAACTGCCTGTCCTGTAGAATTGTGTGGTATATCTGTAATATGCTTTATATTATAATAAGCAAAAAATCTGTTTAATTTTCCTAGAGACATATGCTGGAGCATTGTCTTTCTTTATTTGTACAGGTATACCCATGATGGTCATAACTTCTAGCAAATGTGTGATTACCATATTGGCCTTTTCTTAACTCAAAACAGTTGTCCATTGAAAACCTGAATAGATATCAATGGTGTGGTATACATGTTTTAGTTTTCCAAATTCTACAAAATGGAACACATGCATCTGACAGATTTTATTCCTTTGAGTACCATTTGAGTTACTTCCTGCAGGTGTGGTGTTTGGTTGTATAAAGAACAAGTGGGAAATTATTTCCTTATAATTTCCTTGGTTTGTTGCCACGTGATAGAAAAGTCTCTATTTTAAACCTTTGATATTGGCATGATGTTTTTATGAAATTCTCAGACCTTCAGCACATTTACAATCAATAATTGAACAATTTTTGCATTACCTTGTGCTCAAGAACCTGGAAGACCCATATAGGATCAGATGTGTGTTATGTATATAGGATGATTCCTATTCCTGATTGCATTTTGTAGCTAAATAAATAATAACATCAATTCTGTATCATCTTGTATAAATTCAGCAGTTTCAATATGCCAAACAACTCTTTCTGCATATTGCAAATAGGTAACTATGTTGAGAGGTTTTCTAAAATACCTTAGTATCATAAGAATAATATATAATTCTGAATTTTGGACAGAATGATAAGAGCTTTGATCAACTTTACCTGATTGTTTGATTTGTAACCTGCCTTTCCTCATTTATTTACCTTAGTATAGAATGTAGGGGCTCAAGTTATTGGTGCTTCCCATACAATGCAAGGAAGGATCCAGCTAGTTCTTTTTATAAGTTGAATTCTCTTGCTTTTGGGATATTTGTTGCTAATCTCTCTCAAAAAATTGCTATAAGTTCATTGCCAGAGTTCTGGAAATGTCCCACCCATAATTTGCCAATTTCATCATTATTAGGAGGTATTATAATTTCTGCTGGGTCTGTTCCTGCAAATTGATGAAGTCTCAATTTTCCTTTTAGAATTAACAGAGAGACATTTTCACATAAGTTTTTAATATTTCACTTGGTTTGTGTGGTAGAAAGATCCATTCTAAGATAATATCTTCCCTCTGGATTAAAATTCCTGTAGGGGAATGCTTAGAGGGTAATATAACCAGAATGCAGTTAAAATTCTGATCTACATGATCCACATGTGCCTTCTGTAATTTCTCATCAGTCAAAGCCAATTCTTTCTCAGCTTCAGCTGGTAATTTCCTGAGTGCTGTAGGAAGGCTTGCAGCTTGTGGTTACCCTCCTACTGGGGCGTGGCCTTTTATACTATATGCGCAGGTCCAGAGCCTGCCTCCAGCCCTTTTTCCCTCTTTTTCGCCAGCTGCTAGTTCAGATTGTTGTATTGCTGAATTTGATCTATGTCCACTGTTCAAGCAGAGAATTCTGACTTGTGAGTTTACCCCTAAATAAATATCTATTTCTCATTTCTGAGCTAGTGTGGAATTTCTTTCAAGCGTCTGTTCATCACTTGGTTCATTCATCTTCTGAGACTATTTAAGTCCTTGTCACCATCTAAGATTTTTTAAAAATTGATCAGTTCATCAAGTTTTATCCAAATAGTGGATCATAGAAGGGAAATGTCTCTTAGTAAACTTTGGGAGTCATTAAGAGTCTGCAGTTGATTTCTCCTAATTTGTACCTTTAGGGATCTAATATTTTGTAAACTTATTTTATAGCCTATATAATTAATAAAATCTCCTCTTTGTATTTTTGCAGGAGCAATTTGTAATTCCCAAAAAGGCAAATTTTCTTTACTTCTTCAAACATCTTAAAGTATCTACATTTGAATCAGATAGTAACATGTCATCCATGTAGCCGTAAAATATAGATTGAGGAAATTGTTTGCATATCATTTCCAACAACTGCTTACAAAATATTGACACAAGGTGGAGCTATTTAACATTCCCTGTGGGAGAATCTTCCAGTGATATGTCTTAGCGGGCTGAGAATTATTATCAGCAGGCACTGTGAAAGCAAACGTTTCTCTTTCTTTTTTTTAAATCAATAACTATAAGAGACCATCCTTTAGGCAATAGAAAAGGCAAAGGAATTCCAGACTGTAGAGAGTTCATTGGCTGAATCACCTTATTAACAGCTCTTAGATTTGTTACCATTCTCCATTTTCCAGATTTCTTTTTTTTTAAGATTTATTTATTTATTATATATACAACATCCTGCCTCCATGTATGCTGCAGGCCAGAAGAGGGCACCAGACCTCATTATAGAGGACTGTGAGCCACCATGTGGTTGCTGGGAATTGAACTCAGGACCTCTAGGAAGAGCAGCCAGTGCTCTTAACCACTGAGCCATCTCTCCAGCCCCCCCCCCCAGATTTCTTATTAACAATGAGTGCACGAGAATTCCAAAGTTGGTTGATTTTTCAATATGCTGAGCATTTAGCTGTACTTGTACCAGCTGTTCTAAAGCCTGCAGTTTCTCTGTTATTAAAGGCCATTGCGCAACCCATACAGGTTTGTCTGGAAACATTGTAAAGGTAGGATTGTTGGTGCCTTTGGAAGATCAACAGCTGTTGTGCCCTGTTGTACAACCTGAAAGGTCGGTGACAGTTTTTTATAACACCTTCTAATATTTTTCTCAGAAACATACGTTAATATATGGTCTTTTTCTCAGTTTGGAGGAATATTAATCTGAGTATTCCATTGCTGTAACAAATCACATCCCCATACATTGCTATGTTAGCCACATATGCCTTTAATATTCCTCTCTGTCCTTCTGGTCATATGCATTCAACCCTCATGCTCTGTTTTACCTGAGATAAAGTTTCAATCCCTAAAAGTTGAACATTTACCTTCTGAAGAGGCCAATTTGTATGCCAAGATTCTGGTGAAATTATTGTGACATCCATACCTGTGTCTACAAGGCCTTGATTGATAATATCATTTATTTGTATTTTTAACTTTGGTTTTTGTTCATTTATAGAAGTTTGCTGTAATACCTGTTTTATGGTTTCTCCTGAGTTTTTTGTTCTCCTATACCTGTTCTATTATCCAGTGCAGTATGGGTTCTTACAATATGCATTAGTTTCTTTAACTGCTCTGGGAAGAAGTATTCTCTATGATGGCAGGAAATAACTGAATCAGATTTGGCACAGGGGCCTGCAAGAGGCCCTTCAAGAAGTTTCCCAATGGCAAAGGAGTATCTTGAATATCCCTTGTTGATCTGCATTCATTAGACCAATGTCTGCCTTTCCCACACCTCTGTACAGTCCAGAATGGAGGAGCATTCTGGATTAAGCTTAGAAAAAACAGTGTTTCTAGGAATGCCCTGTTTACAATCCTTTTTAAGGTTACCTTGTTTGCCACAATTATAAGACTTGACATTCTGAGTTTTCCTTAAGCCTTTGGAAATCACCTCTTCTATCCAAGCATCATCATGGTCATGGGATTCAATATTGAGTATATCTTTGATCCATTCCTTCAAGGGTGCTGACCTTGCCTTTAAAGGCCTAATTATCCTTTTGCATTGAGAATTAACATTTTCAAATGCCAGAGATTTGAATATTATTATTTGCCTAGCGTCTAAATTTGGTATCATTCTATTTACTGCTGAATTCAATCTTTGTAAGAAATCTGTGAAGGCTTCCTTTGGGCACTGTATAACTTTAGTAAATGACTCAATTTTCTTTCCTAATTCTCCAATTCTGTCCCAAGCATTCAAAGCTGTTGTGTGGCATAAATCCAGAGTGTGGCCATTATATAAAGATTGCCTTTCTAAAAAAAAAAAGAAAATGCCTTTCTATAGTAGAATAATCTCCTTCTCCAAGAAGTTGATCTTAGGAGATTTCCATACCTCTAGCTTTACTCCATTGTTCAATAGTCTTAGCATCTTCTCTAAACCAGGTACTCCACTGTAATTGTGGGCCGGGTTCTAAAATAGCTTTAACCAAGTTTATCCAGTCTTTAGGGATAGTTCTATTACAAACTGACCATGAGTTTAACATTTGCAGGTGAATGCCTGCCATATGTGACAATTGCTTCCTTGAATCTCCTTGAATCTAACATTGGCACAGGAGTTCAATCATCTCTTACAGAGCCTCTCTCATCTGGCAGTTCCTGTAAGGTTACTGGATATATTAAGGTTGGCTGTTTGAAAACCTTAGGCTGTTCCTCTCTAACCTTATAATGCAATGCTGAAATTAGTTCTCCATTAAATTCTTCTGTCTGGATCTGAACAGCTCTATGATCTGTTTTGTTAAGTTTTTCTAAGATCTGTATCTTGGCAGTCAAACCAAACAACTTTTTAAGATATAAATCAAGAACTGTCAAAATGACAACAAGGATTATCAAAATGATAGTTTACAGTATGTCAATCCCGGTTAAGTTGATCATCTCTTCATTTAGTTGTTCCATTTTTAAACCATAAATTGCATAATCATGCAAAGACCTAACTTTCTCTATCGTAATCATGCTTCCCATTTTTTAACTTCGGGAAAACTTTCCCTTTTAACTAATGTCTCCCTTAAGAATTCCCAATTTTCTCACCAAATCTCTTACCTATGGTGATGAAGATGTGGGGCTTGTTGTTGCTGTGTAGAACAGTAAAAGCCTGACTGGATTTCAAAGCAGTTACCTAGTTTTTGGTAGCAGCATGAGAAGGGGGTTCTGAGAAAGCCCACCAGGAGAAAAGAAAAGAAAACCTAGCCAGTAGGGTGGTGACTCTGGCTGTGTTTAGCTCTGGCCTGTGCCTGTGACTGCAAAGCCACAGGCAAATGGGTTTTTCGTGAACTTTTACCCTAAGCTTCAGGTGCCAGATGTAGCATGAATATTAAAGCCCCAGAGACAAATGTTGGGGTTCAAGCTGAAGAACAGAAAAGCAAAGAAGCCAAGTCACTGGAGAGCTCTTACCTTTATAAAATCTTCAGACTGAAAAGAGAGTGAGTTTGTGTCTCACTCTGCCTTATATTCCTCTCTAGTGCTGGTATTAAAGGTGTGCACCACCACTACCTAGCTTCTATGGCTAATTAGCTTGGCTGCTGGGATTAAAGATGTGTGCTACCACTGCTGGCTTGTATGACTGACTATTGTGGGTGATTTTACACTCTGATCTTCAGGCAAGCTTCATTTGTTAGCTTATAAACAAAATATCAATATAATTATCATTGGGTGTGCCTAAGGACTCATAGCATAGAGATTCATCTTTGTAACTGTTCTGTTCATGACATCTAGACAATAGAACCAGCCTAGATGTCATCAACAAATAAATAGATAAAGAAAATGTTATATAATACAATGTTTTATGCAGTCATAAAGGAAAACGAAATTATGGCATTTTCAAGAAAATAAATGGATCTGGAAGTCATATCTCAAGCAAAATTAGGCAGCCTCACAAAGACAAACACCACGTTTTCTTTCAAATACATGTCCTAAATTAAAAAGTATCTCTGTGTCTAGCCACAAAACTATAAAGGAGATCATGAAAGGGGAGAGGGATCTCAAGGAGGGTGGGAATTATGAAAATTGATGACTTGTAAAAGGAAGGCAGAAGTGGGGACCAACTGGGAAAAGGAAGTGAATCAGCTTGAAGCAGGTAAGAGGGAAAGGGGAGCGGAAAGATTGAGGACAAAGCATAATGCCACATGCACATGAAGATGCCATTATGAAACCCAATATCAAACTAAATCAAACTAAAGAAGAAAAATATAATACCGGATTCTAGACTAGGCGATAGAGGCAAGAGGATAAAGAGTTCAAGGACATCCTTGGCTATATAGAGCAAGACTGAGGCTGGCCTGGGCTGCATGAGACTTTGTCTCAAACACAACAACAACAAAAGAATTGGTAGGCCGGGTTAAGCAAATGGTCCTCTCCACTGTGGTTAGATGCTGCGGTTTGGGTGTAAAATGCACTACACCACAACTTATGTGTTCCAACTCAGTTCTCAGCAGCTGGTAATGTTTTGGGTAGTTGTGAAACCATTAGGAGACATGACATGGCCAAGTGGGTCACAGGGATAGGGGATTGGGAATGAGTGAGCCCCACCCCACTTCTAGCCTGAACAATCTGTGCTTTCCTGCCTGGTGAAATGTGAGCAAGGGGCCTCATGGTCCTGCTTCTGGACAGGGGCTGGTTCTATCACTTTGTCTTCCCAGCTATGATGGACTGTGGCCTCTGAACAGTGAGTGCTGAGAAACCTGCTCACAGTTACAGTAGAATCACCACATCAGTAGATGTCACCTAGCCTCTGGGATGCCTGAACAGAACAAAAAGGCAGTGTATTGCAAACAGGATTTCCCGCTTCTGTGAGTTGGGACACAAGATCGTCTACTGTCTGGTGCTCAGGCCTTCAGATCTGGACTTAAACCAACACCATGAATATTCCAGTTCTTAGGCCTTCAATCTATGCCTCTCGCCTTCATAGTCTCCAACTTTTACATAGAAGATTTTACTTCTCAGTAGCCATAACTGTGTGAGCCACTATTTTATAATTAACCCCCTTTCTCTTTCTCTCTTTCTTTCTTCCATACTTCCTTTTTAATTTATTACTTATCTTTTCATCCATTCATCCATCCATCCTTCCTTCATATCATTAATCCTAACATATCTTTTGTAAATGTACAGAGTGAGTTTTGTATATAGAAAAGTTATTGATATTAAAGAACAAGGGCTTGTATCAAGTAACTATGAATACTTTGTGGTCATGCAAATGATTCTGTTGTCTTGTTAGTATAGTCTATAAGTTAGATGCTTGACAGGAAATAATAAATTATCCCCTTCACAATCCTTTTACTTCTTAAATCTACTGTACTCTAAATTTACTCAGTCCTCATGAAACCACCATGTAGTTGTAGGGGATTTACTGTGTACTGTGCTTGCCAAGAACTTCCTGAAGGCCACCTCACCTTTCCCCTAAAAACCTTCAGCCCATTCTTCCTGGCCCTGGGAGTCCTTATCCAGGTTGGTCATTGATTAACTTGGGGAAGAGCTATGGGCTTTTGCTCAACTGAGAGCATGTAAATTCTCTGGGCTGAATGATGACAGTTGAGGCTCACTGAGTTCAGAGACATCTCTTATCACCCGCCCCAAAATGAGACTGCATTTCTAGATTTTCTTGGGTGTTTATTTCTACCCACTATAACTTACTTCAGTGCCAACAACTGGCACTAGAAAATGCTTTTGGGCTCTCTAGTCCTGTCTTTCTTAGGTTCTTTCTGCGGGAGCTATAGGACCCTCCACTCTAAAGACGACAGGAAACCAAGGCTTGGGTTCCTTTGTTCATGTGAATCATGGCTGTTTCCTTTCTTCTGGACTCATGTGAGTTCCTTCTAGACTACTTCTTCGACCCCTAGACAGCTATCTGGAGGCTGTCACGGTGACCTCTGCTTTCTCAGTATCTTGTACCGTGTTACATACACAGTCAGGTAGGCAGACTTCTGCCAGTTTTTTATTAAAGAGGGTTTCAAACTCAGCTCTCGCTATCCCTTCTCAGCTCTTGTGCTTGTTGGCTATTTTAGAAACAGACTCTCACTATACAGCCCTGGCTATACAGAGCTCATCACATAGACCAGCCTGGCCTCGAACTCACAGACATCAGCCTGCCTCTGCCTCCCATGTGCTGGGATTAATGGTGCATATTGTATGCCTTGCCTCCTTTCTCAGCTCCTGCTCATCAGCACAAAACAACTGAAATCTCCTTGAAACCACCTTGCTCTTTTTCTTTACTACCTACATTTTTAATCTTTTTCTTCTACACCCCACTGCCCCAACACACAAACAACAGTTATGCCTTTCTCTTTCTTTACCATGCCTTACAAATGATAAGCTTTGCTGGGACTGCTGCAGTCTACTTGTTTTTCCCTCTGCTAGGGACTCTTCCAGATGCCCTGGCTGCTCCCTCCCTTATCTCTACAATAAAAACCTCCTGGTGAATGACACCTTGGAGGAGTCATGTCCTCAGTTTATACACAAATGATGAGCCTTGCGAGAGTCTGCTCACACAGTTGTACTTCTCTTGTCCAGACTCTATGGAGAGCAAAACTCTTCATGTCTTCAGCTAATATTTCTGATATTGCTGAGTATAACTTCCTAGTTAGAGGATTTGTTTGTTCCCTTGTGAATAAAAACATACGGCGTTACTGTTTTAAACTCGGGTCCTGCTCTGGACTCCAGCAAAACGAGACTAAAAATCTGAGAAAAATCTTCCACACCAACCAAGCCAAAACTATACTGCATATCTTATCCACTGAGAAACCAGGATTATTGAAGTGACGGCACAAAGACCCAACAGGCCAGCTTCTGTTAGAATGCTTGGCAATGCCTAGTCCTCTGCTTTAATTCTTATTTCAAGTAGTCACCTGGAACAATCTGATGCAAACCAAGTCCTTCCTCCATACTTCTGTGTGCCTGCCCACACCTAATGAGGAAAGTGACTTGGAAAGATTAGCTTTCTGTTCTGTTCCGGCTGTCGTCAGCCCCTGTTTAAATAAACAGGATTTTACTGAAGACTCTCAGCCATGCTTTCGGATATGTTACTTCGTTCTGACTACCTTTCTGTCTTAGCCCTCATACTTAAATCTATGTTGAAGCATCTTTCTCAAACCCAGGCCTGGTGGCTCACGCCTTCAGTCCCAGCAGGGAGATCTCTGAGTCTGAGGCCCTCCTGGTCTGTAGGACCAGGACAGCCAGGGCTACGCAAAGAAACCCTGTCCTGAAAACATGGAAACATAAAAACCAAACAACCTCACCCATCTTTATTTCCTAGCCTCAACTCTAAAAAGTGTTTTTACTCAATCTGTAGAAAGAGAATTTTCATGGGATGAAGACTTGGTTGATACCAGAACTGAAAATAAAATCAACAAGGATCTTTAAAATAAATTGTCATTTTGTCCTTTGACAAGAGCATATAACTCTTAGTGACAACACTGAGGTAGCCAGGGGCATAGTGCAAGGGCAGGGCACTTACACACCATGTGTGAGTCTCTGAGTGTGGTCCTCAGCACCATTACAAAAGTCAAAAATACATTCTTACACTACAAACAACTTCATGGACCACACTAGACATAATCAGAGAATTGCTTTGAAGTTATGACTAGCATCTATGTATATGCTTATCAGTGACACAGAGGCCTGTATCTAATCTCTCATCACAAACACGTACACACCTGTACATGTTGCTCTGCAAGTTCGGAGTGCAGCTGGCGGTGTTAACCCCACTCAGTTCTTGTTCTCAATTTCTTTTCCCTAGTTAATGGTTTTGCTTGCTTACACAGTTAGGAATAGTTTCCGAGATATTTTTAGGACCCGCTGACTGGGTCCTAAAGTGCTGTCTTCACTGCTCTCTCTGCAAAGACCAGAGGAGTGTGAGCCTCTTTCCTTCCTTCCTTCTTTCATTCTTTCTTTCTTTCCTTTCTTTCCTCCCTCCCTCCCTGCCTCCCTCCTTTCTTTCTTTCTTTCTTTCTTTCTTTCTTTCTTTCTTTCTTTCTTTCTTTCTTTCTTTCTTTCTTTCTTTCTTTCTTTCTTATTGGAGTTTCGCCAAGTAGTTTAGTTTGCTCTCAAACTCCCAGCCCAGTGTGATCTTGTCCCCATACTTGGGAGTGATGCCCATTTTCTCCCCAAGAAGTAATGTGTTGGGGCTAGAAAGCTGGCTCAACCATTAAGAGCTCTGGCTGTTCTTTGAGAGGACCTGGGTTCAAGTCCCAGCACCCACATGGGAGCTCATAACTGTCTGCAACTCCAGTTCCAGGATGCGTGACACCCTCACATACATATATATGCAGGTAAAACACCAATGCACATTTTTTTTTTAAATGTGCTTCATCCTTGCTGGTCAGTCTGGTGAAATCCAGAGGTTTCTACCAAGGCTTTTCTCTGCATTTATAATCTTTTTGTGAGAGATGGTCTCTGTTAGCAGAGAGGCTTTGTGTAGCATCTTAGCGGGCAATGGAAGAACTGGTCGCGGGGAATGTACCAGACGCTGAGGAGCTGAAGCCCCGCAGAGGAGTAGAATAGAAGATGCTGACACGACTCGAATCCAGGTCCAGCTCATGACACCTAAGAGCTTCAGTGTTGCCTTTGACGCCTTGCTCTTGCTGGACTGACACAGTGGGGTCTGCAGGGCTGTGGGAAGCAAGCGTTCTCTAGTCCTGTGGTGCAGTCTCAACCTTTTACTAAGTCTCCCCTCAATCTGCTTTGCTTTGTAAGAGCCCCTGTCATTTCCCTTCTGTTGCTCACTGAGACAAGAACCAGGGAGAGGAGGAAAGAGTTAGTGCTTCTTCCTGTCAGAGGTCGAAGGACTAGGATCTAGTGAAACACTTTTCCTTGAAACTTTTTGATTTTGATTTGTAGACAGGGTCTTTTCTATGTAGCCCTGGCTGTAGTGAAACTCACTCTGTAGACCAGGCTGGCCTTGAGCTCACAGGAATCCATCCACCTGCCTCTGCCTCCTAAGTGCTGGGATTAAAGGTGTGCACCATCATACTAGACCTTGAAGGTTTTGTTAAGGAGGGTAACAATGGAAGGTTCTGGGCCTTTTGAAGGATGAGCTCATAGCCCCCTCTTCTCAGCTCCTTATGGCAGGAATTCTGCTCTAGCGGATTGTTGATGTTTGTCACAAAAACCCAGTAGGTGTCACGGTGACAAAAAGCTGAGACCTCTTCGTTCCCTGCAGACTTTTCTCCCAGAAGGGTCCACAGCACAGTTTTGTGTCTTCATCCACCACAGCAAATCTGAAAGCCCTGGCATCAGGCTCGCTCTGCTGTTGTCTCCTTTGCCTTTGTCTCCAACTCAGAGGCTACAGACTGGCCTGGGACCTAATTCTCAAGGCTTTTAGGGAGTTCCTGACAACCAGGTGTTTTTTGTTTTTTTGTTTTTTTTGGTGAGATCCTTGCAAACCGTCATACATTTTAAACAGAGACCTTAGTGGGAGATTCTTTTTAAAATATTTTGAATCAGGTGTGGCGGTGCACACCTTTGATCACAGCCCGTGGGAGGCAGAGGCAGGTAGAGCTCCATGAATTCCAGGCCAGCCAAATCTTGCTACATAGTGACACCCTGCTCAAAAATAATTTTTTTGTGAACTTTAATGGATCTAGGATCTTTGGTAACTCATTCTGGCTGAACTTTTACCTCAGAAACTATGTTGTAACAGCTAGAGGTCAACACTAGTCTGACTGAGCTGAGCCTTAACTGCGTGACCGAAATTCAAGTGATCACATGGAGATGGCTTAATAACTTCAAAATTGTCAATCTAGTGACTCTTATGCTACTTAGACATGTTAAAATCCTGCAGCGTGGAAGTTCCAAAAAGTCCGTGTTGGAATCCAGCTCCTCAGGATGTGACCATGTTCCTCTAGTTAGAAATGGGGTGTAACCTGTAAGAATGGCCAAGATCAAAAACACCGATGACAACTTATGCTGGACAGGTTGTGGGGTGAAGGGAACACTCCTGCATTGCTGGTGGGAGTACAAGCTGGTACAAACCCTTTGGATATCAGTATGGCAATTTCTCAGAAAATTAGGAAACAACCTTCCTCAAGACCCAGTAATACCACTT